>SJYV01026595.1:798377-821932 GCA_006410875.1 Neotragus pygmaeus | reverse complement strand
GAAACTCCAGTACTTTGGCCACCTCATGCGAAGAGTTGACTCATTGGAAAAGACTCTGATGCTGGGAGGGATTGGAGGCAGGAGGAGAAGGGGACGACCGAGGATGAGATGGCTGGGTAGCATCACTGACTCAATGGACGTGAGTCTGAGTGAACTCCAGGAGTTGGTGATGGACAGGGAGGCCTGGCGTGCTGCGATTCATGGGCTTGCAAAGAGTCAGACACGACTGAGTGACTGAACTGAACTGAGCTGAACTGAACTGAAGGTAAATAAAAATATCAAATAAAGATATGTGTGTGTGTGTGTGTGTGTGTGTGTGTATAATATAAAATGTTTCCTAGATCTCAACACCCATTTATAGTAAAAGATATCAGTAACTAGGAGTAGAAGTAAACGTCCTCAAGCTGATAAAGGATCTATTTGTGGAAACTTGCAGATGAAATATTTTATTTTTTTTTCTTAAGATTGGAAACAAAGCAAAGATATCCTTGCTTCCATCAACTGCTGTCTGATATAGACTACAAGTCCTAAATAACTAAAGCGAGCAAGGAAAAGAATAACTGCTTTAATGTTTTATCTCTTCTGTTTTCCTTTCCTCCTTCATCTCCAGGGGAGAAATAAGAATGATGGGCACAGAAAGACAGAGAAATTTGGAGGTGGGTACAGGGAGGAAAGAGGCTGGTTTTACCTTTTCTCTGAAGCTTCAATGAGAGCTAATTATAAAAGCCCAACTGGCCAACTAGAATATCTTGCAAGGTATTTTTTCTTCAAACAAAGACATTTCCCTTTGCTTGATTAATTAAAATGCCAGTTAGACTAACCCTTTTCACAGAGAAAGGAAATATATCTAGGAATCTAGGTTAATCTCTCCTTTCCACAAGGTTGTATAGACAGAAGAAGATCAGTTGATCATTATAAAGTTTGGGTTAAGTATCCTTCAGTCTGTTGATGAAAAACAAAATAACTACATCTACCTATTAAGTATACTTCCTTGTAAACTTCATGCCACGAATTCTTTTCAGATAGTCACTTTTTTCAGTGTTTTCTAACTGATAATCATGACCCATTAATGGTTTAATGTTGTGACATCTTTTTTTAAAGATGAAACAGAAAAGAATATATTAGAAACATAATTTTAGTGAGTCCTTCATATACAGAAATATTAAGAACTATTTTCTGAAATATTTGGCTTGATCACATATGTGTACATATACATTTACATATGGGAGTCAATTATAATATTTATTTTTATTCCAATTAGCAATAAAACATTCAAAATAAACTATATCAGGTATTTGGTAATTATTTATTTGAAAAGAATGTAGAATTTTTCCTACAAATGGGAAAATGTGTGATTTTCCACTCACTCAAACCGAGAATTTATATAATTCTTTTGATTTTCATTGTGAAAATGTTTTGCTATGGATGTCATATTTTAATATTAGAAGATTTCCTTAAATTTGTATTTGTGTAGTTGTTTTTGCCTCCTAAATTGGAAATCATTACTGCTGTGAATAAATATCATGTAATAAATACTACAAAATAGCCACAATGTGACTTTTCTTATTTTGAATAGACTAAACAAAGAATTTAATAGGTTCTCAGAGCAGCCAAAACAGTTGTCAGAAATGCATGCAGTTAAATCTATGTATGTGGTTTTTCAAAGAGTTTAAGTTCACACATACAAATGTAGTTATTCCTATTATATACAACATGTATTTGGCTAACCAGATTCCAAATGTACTATTAGAATGCATTTCTTTCAACTATTAAATGCTTTTTAGAGGGGGTTAAAATAGGAGAGATGTTTTCAAGACTTTCTGCATTATTCTAACTATAAAAAGCAATAAGGAGCTACCCAATTTTGAAAATAGAAAACTAAATAGGTGTGTTCCATTTGGACGTCGTGTTGTTTAAGTGAAAATGCAAAGGGTAAGTTTGTGGTTGTCTTTATGGTAGAATATATATAACATACAATTTCCAATTTTAATCATTTAAATTACAATTAAGAGCATTAATTACATTCATAGTGCTGTGCAATCACAATATCATTATTTCTAAAACCACTCAAAATAAATACTCCATAATCATTAATCAGTAAACTCTCCATTCTTCCCGTGACCCTTGATACCCTGTAATCTTTCTTCTGTCTCCATGAATTTTCTTATTTTTGATAGCATTTTATATAAGTGGAATAATAAGGTATTTGTCTTTTTATGTCTTGTTTATTTCACTTAGCACAACTTTTTAAGGTATCCATGTTGCTGCATGTATTCGAATTTCATTTTTTTAATTTAATTTTATTTATTTTTTAACTCTTACTTTACAGTACTCTATTGGCTTTGCCATACATCGACATGAATCCACCACAGGTGTACACAAGCTCCCAATCCTGAATCCCCCTCCCACCTCCCACCCCACAACGTCTCTCTGGATCATCCCCGTACACCAGCCCCAAGCATCCTGCATCCTGAATCGAACATAGACCGGCGCCTCGTTTCTTACATAATAGTATATATGCTTCAATGCCATTCTCCCAAATCATCCCGCCCTCTCCTACTCCCTCAGAGGCCAAAAGTCCGTTCTGATTGAATAATATTCTATTACATCTCATATTTGTTAAATTTATATTTTATCTTTAGAAGGACACTTGGATTGGTTCTACCTTTTGGCTATTATGAATAATAATTTTACAGTCATTGGCATATAAGTTTTTGTTTGTGTCCTTGTATTCAATCATTTGGTGAATATCTCTAGAAGTGGGATTACTGGGTCAAATGGTAACCCTATGTTTAGCTTTTTGAGGAACTAACCTTTCTTCACAGTGGATACACCAGTTTACTTCCTTAACAATCATGCATGAGAATTCTAATTTCTCCACATCCTCTTCGACATTTGTTCTTTTCATTTTGTTATGATTACTATTGCTATTATTATTGCCATCTAGTAGGTATAAAGTCATACTTCTATAATGGTTTTGCTTTGCATTTCCCTAATGCTGATTAAATCTGCATGTGTTTACTGGGTATTTGCCTACCTTCTTTAGAGAAATATCTACTCAAGTCTTCAGTCCAGTTTTTAATTGCTTTTAATGGATCTTTTTACTTTCTAGTTTTAGCAGTTCTTTATATAAACTGGATGTGAAACCCGTATCAAATGTATTATTTATTTCCTCTCATCCTTTTCCATTTTGTTGTCATTTTATCTATTGTCTATGTCTCTTATTGATAACGTTCTTTGATGTGGAAACAGTTAAAAATGTTTGATGAAGGTCTTGCTTCTTTTGTTGCTGATGTTTTAGATGTCATATTTAAGAAACCATCACCAAATCTAAGACTGTGAAATTTCCTCCTCTATGTTTTCTTCTATAAGTTTTATAATGAAGTTCTTAGGATTAGGTCTTTAATCCATTTTGAGTTACTTTTCTTATGTATTATAAGGGAAGGATCCATGATAATATTTTTGTATGTGAATATCCAGTTTTTCCAGTATCATTTGTTGAAGAGACTATTCTTGTCCTATTGACTGATCTGAGCGCCCTCAGTGAAAACTGTGACCATATATATGGGGGTGAATATTTATATGAATAGTAACAAATAACAAAATCAGAACATCTGTTATATCTGAGAATCTAGAGGGAATCATGCTAGCCTAAGTATTCAACATTAATAAGAGTCTGTCACACAAAATGAAGTCAGAAAAAGAAAAGACAAATATCATATATTAATGCATATATATTGAATCTAAAAAATGGTACAGTTGTGGCTTCTCTGGTGGCTCAGTGGTAAAGAATCTGCCTGTTAATGCAAGAGACGTGAGTTTGATGCCTGGTCGAGGAAGATCCCACGTGCTGCAGAGTAACTAAGCCAACTATACTAGAGTCTGAGAACAGGCAACTACTGAGCCCACATGCTGCACCTGCTGAAACCTACGTGCCATAGAGCCTGTGCTCTGCAACAAGAGAAGCCACTGCAACGAGAAGCCCAAGCACTGCAACTGGAGAGGAGTCTCTGCTTGCCACAACTAGAGAAAAGCCCACATAGCAATGAAGACCTAGCACAGCCAAAAATAATGTAAATAAATAAAATGATTTAAAAAATGGTACAGATGAACATATTTTCAGGGCAAGAATAGAGAAGCAGGCATAGAGAATGGATGTGTGGACACAGAGGGGTGGAAGGGATGTAGAATGAATTGGAAGTGTAGACTTCTTGTATATGCACTACTATGTGTAAAATACACAGCTAGTAGGAACCTGCTGTATAGCACAAGTAGTTCAGCTTGTTACTCTGTGGTGACCTCGATGGATAGAATGTGGAGTGGGGAGAGGGAGATGCATATAGCTGATTCACTTCATTGTATAAAAGAAACTAACACAATGTTGTAAAGCAACTATATTCCAACTTAAAAAAAAAAAATCTAGGAGAAGGGGGCATTTAGAGTAAGGATAGGTGAAGGTGAAGTCGCTCAGTCCTCTGCGACCCCGTGGACTGTAGCCTACCAGGCTTCTCCATCCATGGGATTCTCCAGGCAAGAATAGTGGAGTGGTTTACCATTTCCTTCTCCAGGGGATCTTCCCAACCCAGGGTTTGAACCCGGGTCTCCCGCATTGGAGGCAGACACTTTAACCTCTGAGCCACCAGGGAAGCCCCAGAGTAAGGATAATCAATTGCAGAATAATTCAGTAAACCCACCAGCTGAGTACCAGGGAGCCCCCTACCTACCTGCCTGCCTGGTAAGTTTCTTTAGTGTCCAACTCTTTGTGACCCTATGGACTGTAGCCTACCAGGCTCCTCTGTCCATGGGATTCTCCAGGCAAGAATAACAGAGTGGGTTGCTGTGTCTTCCTCTAGGGGATCTTCCAAACCCAGGGACTGAACCCTGTCTCCTGCATTTCAGGCAAATTTGTCACTGCTAAGCCACTTGGGAAGCCCCCGACCCTTTCCCCAAAATATAAAGAAAGAATTTTAAGCAACCAACTGAAAGAAAACCAAGTCTAGATTATAAATGTGGCTGTGGATGGTAGAGACTGAAAAAGTACAATTATGAAGGCAATGACAACTTCTTTAATAAGTAAAAACATTAATGGAGAAAGTAAGTTTTAGTTCCACTCTTTGAAAAACTTTCTCCAGTAAAACTTAGGGAAATGTCATTATATAAAATATTGGTTTGACAAATACATTAGAATATGGGTCAGGCTGATAAATTATACTAGAAATAGCAAACTACAAAATGTTATGTCTTATAGAGTCACATCAAATGACTATTTGTAGAAAATTAAGTCCCATGCACTTAAAACTGGATTCATTTCTCTCTGATTTCATTGAACAGGATTTACCATTAAAGTGGACACTGCAAGACCTTGATTTTTTTTTTTTACATATCTTGCCACAATTTTCTTTGACACCTTGGAAAGTAATTTAAACTCAATAAAGTGAAGATAATTGCACTTACCTCACAGAGATGTAGAGCGTGTTAATGAGATCATGTCTACAAAGTGATTCAAAGTCTTTAGTTGGTAATATAAATAGCAAGCATAACTATATTTTTCCAGATGTCTAATAATGATAACTATAAATATGATGAAATGAAAAGTTAAAAGGCTGCCAGTAAAAGTAAAATGTTTTCATTTTAATTGCTAGTCATTTAAATGTTCCCACTTGCATGTTTGGATTATAGGAAATGCACAGAAATGTTAATTATGAGTTCCATTTTAATAAGGACATGTCCCCCAAGTTTAGATTCAAATGTACTTAACTTCTAGTCAAATGTGGAAAAACTGAACTACCTCTTCTTTGCGATTATGTCTAATAAATCACTGCAGATAAAATAAATCACAGCATAAATTTTAATGAAACCTATACATTACGTCTTCAAAATGTTTCTTAATATGAAATAGTAGATCATGACTTCAGTTCCAAATCCCATTACTCAATTGTCATACCTTCAGTATGTCTTTATTCCTGAGCTGATAAAGTTAACTACTAATATCCTCCATTCAGTTCCTATCCTGTTAAATATTTCTCAGTGCAGAAATACTTGTAAGCAGACCCAAACTATTTTTAAGTTCAGAGCCTACACTGTGATCCTACTGCTGTCAACCATTTGTGAATTAAAGTACTTATCCGTAAAACTGAATTGCATTTTCCATTAAATGAGCCAGAAAAAAAGCAATGTTGATTCTAACGGGAACAAGCATGATAATCTCCTGGCAAAGATGCTTTTCAAAGTACTGATTCTTGGCAGCTATGGTGGCTCACTGTCTACTGTACTTGGCTATGGGATAGGCATTGCAGACAGGGACTTTGAAATGAGACCAGACATTAGGTCTGGATTCAATAAATAATAGAGGAAAAGAGGTCACTCTGTACAGCAACCAGCAGGGTAATTGCATCCTAAAGGATAGCAGAATTTCCTGTCATGTCCCATGAGGGCAGTTTGGGCTGAATTGATCTGACTGGTTATTGTTGGATCTCATCCAACAGGTTGTCAGGATTCAATAGCCCATCATGCACCACACACACAAATAAGAAAAAGCAAGCTGAGAGAGAAAAATTCCAGTAACATCTTGGAATAAGAAAACAAGGTTTATTTCCTTTTTAATCTCCTTCTGTAATCCATCAAATTTAATGAGTTCATTGCTATATGTTGAATAAAACAATGCTCTCTTCATTTATTCACTTTGACATGGCTTAAGTAAGCTTTCTCAAAAAAACTGATATAGAAGCTATCTTTTTTTCTCCATCAGCTATGTCCCTAGAAGCTACTGAAAAAATTCTGTTAGGATTTCGAATGGACAATTATTACTGATATCCAGGGCTCCAAAATCACTGTAGATGGTGACTGTAGCCATGAAATTAGAAGACGCTTACTAGATAGTATATTCAAAAGCAGAGACATTACTTTGCCAACTAAGGTCCGTCTAGTCAAGGCTATGGTTTTTCCAGTAGTCATGTATGGATGCGAGAGTTGGACTGTGAAGAAGGCTGAGCGCCGAAGAATTGATGCTTTTGAACTGTGGTGTTGGAGAAGACTCTTGAGAGTCGCGTGGAGATCTGCAAGGAGATCCAACCAGTCCATTCTGAAGGAGATCAACCCTGGGATTTCTTCGGAAGGAATGATGCTGAAGCTGAGACTTCAGTATTTTGGCCACCTCATGTGAAGAGTTGACTCATTGGAAAAGACTCTGATGCTGGGAGGGATTGGGGGCAGGAGGAGAAGGGGACGATTGAGGATGAGATGGCTAGATGGCATCATGGACTCGATGGAGGTGAGACTGAGTGAACTCTGAGAAATGGGAAGCCTGGTGTGCTGCAATTCATGGGGTCGCAGAGTCGAACATGACTGAGTGACTGAACTGAACTGAAAGATTTGCCTACACATGGGTGTACACATGCATGCACACACATCCACACATCACAACCACAAATATGCACACACCATTCAAACCACCACCATCTTCCATTTCGAATGCCTTTGATAGGAATTAGGTTTTGGATCTGTCCCAGATGAGAGACAAGCAGGCCAGCAAAACATAGAAAATAGTTACTTGAAATGTAAAGTTTCTTCCATAATACAGGATTAATCTTGCCAGAATTAGGAGATAGTGGTGAAAACAAAATCATTTTAGTGAGGAAATGAGCCTGGTAGTCTATAACATTAGGTAAGACTATCTCTTTCATATTAGAAGGAAATTAAATAAAGAGATATATATCTTTAATTAAATGCAACTTTTATTTAAAAATTGATAGGAAAGAGGAATGTTCTACTTAGTTTCTAGTAATTAACCATTGGTATAAAAGACAATCAAGTAAAAGCCAACTGTATTTTTATACAGTAGCAATAAGCAATTCAAAATAAAATTAAGAAAACAAGTCCATGTATAGTGGCATATGAAAGAAAACCTTGCATAGAAAGAAGTAAATGACATGAATAAAAGAATTTTAAGACTGACATACTGAAAATTACAAAACAGGTTGACATAAATAAAAGACCCAAGTAAACAAAAAGATGTCTTGTGTTCATGGATTAGATGACAAGATTATTAGGATAGCAATACTCCCTGTGTTAATCCACAGAGCCAATGCAATTCCTATCAAACTCCCAGGTGGCCTTTGTTTTACTCAGAAATTGACAGGCAGACTCTAAAATTTTACAGAAATTCAAGGGGCGTAGAATAATTCATCTTGTAAAAGGGGAATAAAATTGAAAGATAGACACTTCATATTTTTACAACTTACTACAAATCTATAGTAATCAAGACACTGTGGTACTGGCTTAAAAACAGATGTATAGGTAAAGTTAAGAGACTTGAGAGCTCATAAAAAATACATTTGTGATCAACTGAATTTTGACAAAAATAACAAGGAAATTCAGTTGGGAAAAAATTAGTCATTTCAAAAACTGTTGCTGGGGTAGCCAGATACTCACTTGCAAAAGGATGAATTGGAATCCTATTTCACAAAATATTCAAAAGTTAATTCAAAATAGCTTGAAGAAAAAAAAATATAAGGACTAAAACCATAAAATGTTTAGAAGAAAACAGGTGAAAAAGTTTGTGATCTTGGGTTTCTTAGTTATGATATCTAAAGTAAAGCAGTATAAGAAGACAGATAGATAAGACTTCAAGAAAACTAAAATACTTTATATTTCAAAGAATACTATCAAGAAAATAGAAGCTCAACCCACAGAATGAAAGGAAGTATTTGTGAGTCATGTATCTGATAACTTCTAGTGTACAAAAAAAAGAAATATATACAGTACCTCGTGGTATGCACCAATTAAAAAAATCTATAATAGATACACACTCAAAAAAGAGAAAGAGATCTAGATAGAGCAATAAAGATAATTAAAAAATCACATGGGAAGAGAAAAAAAGTCAAAAGAAACAAAGAACAAAACAATCTTGAGGATAAAAGAACAAAGCTTGAATAATCATGTTCCCTGATTTCAACCTATAATACAAAGCTATATTGATTAAAATAGTATGGTACTGGCACAAAAACAGACATATAGCTCAATGGAACAGAACTGAACTGACATTTACATGGTCAATTAATCTGTGACAAAGGAGGCAAGAATATACAGTGGGGAGAAGACAGCCTTTTCTTTCTGTTTTTTTTTTAACCATTTTTATTTTTATTTTTTTAATTTTTATTCTACTTTACATACTGTATTGGTTTTGCCATGCATCGACAGCCTTTTCAATAAATGGTGTTGGAAAAGTTGGACATATACACGTGAAACAATCTACTTGGAATACTTTCTAATACATAATAGAAACATAAACTCAAAACGGATTCAAGAGTTAGATATAAGACCTGAAATAAAAAATACCCTTGAAGAAAACATAGGCAGTACTCTTTTTGTCATTGGTCTTTGAAATATTTTTTGGATGTGTCTCCTCAGACAAAGGAAACAAAAGTAAAAACAAACAAGTGGAACTGAGTCACACTAAAAATCTTTGCACAGTGAAGGAAACTAGCATTGAGATGAAAAGGCCATCTACTGAATGGGAGAAGATATTTATAAATAATATATCCATAAGGGGTTAATATCCTAAATATACAATCTGATTAAAAAATCAGCAGAGGATTTGAATAGATACTTTTCCAAAGAGGACATGCAGATGGCCAATAGACATGTGAAAAGATGTTCAATACCACTAATCATCAGAAAAATGAAAATCAATTTCACAATGAGATGTCACATCACATCTGTCAGAATGGCTATTATCCTAAAGACAACAAATAACAAATATTGGTGAGGATATGGAGAAAAGGGACAGCTTGTGCCCTATTGGAGAGAATGTTAATCAGTATAGCCACTATAGAAAACAATATGGAGATTTCTCAAAAGAATAAAAGTCAAACTATTGTACAATGCAGCAATTTGACTTCTGAGTATTTTCCCAAAGAAAACAAAACACTAATTCAAAGAAGGTATTCAAAAGGTACCCTTTTGTTCATTGCAGCATTATTCACCATGGGAGCAATTGAAGTTTCCATCAATCAATAAATAGATGGATAAAGAAGATGTGGTACATATTTACAAAATGTTTTACTCAGCCACACACACACACAAAAGAATGAAATTCTTGCCATTTTGACAACATGGATGGACCTAGAGGTATTATGCTAAATAAAATAAGTCAGGAATCCAAAAATAAACAAATGAACAAACAGAAACAGACTCACAGATATAGAAAACAAACAGGTGCTTCCAAGAGGGGAGGAATGATGGGATGAGTGAAATAGCTAAGTGAAATTAAGAGGCACAAATTTCTAGTTACAAAATGAATGAACTAGAATATCATGATGTTCATTTTTTTAAAGCATAGAAATATCAAATCACTACATTGTACAACAGGAAATAACATAGTATTGTAAATCAGTTATACTTCAAAAAACTCAAGTAACCAAAGTCACAGAAAAAGAGATTAGATTTGCAGTTATGAGAAGAGGGACTAGGGGTAGGGGAACTGGATGAAGGTGGTCAAAATGTACAAAGATCTTGGTATATAAAAAAATAAGTACTATTGATGTAATATATAATATGTTTAATATAATTAATAGTGCAATATGTTATATATGAAAGTTTTTGAGAGAGCAAATCCTAAAGGTCCTCATCACAAGGAGACAAGATTTTAATTTTTAAAATTTTGTATCTATTTGAGACGATAGATGTTCTTAAACTTATTGTTGCAATCATTTTATGATGTACATAAATCAAATAACTATGTTGTACACCTGAAACTTACACAGCATAATATGTCAGTTATATCTCAATAAAACTGGGAGGAGAAAGGATCAACATATTAGTGGACTCATGCATTTCAAAGCCATGTTATTCAAGGGTCAGCTGTAGTTTACATTACTTCTTTGCTCCAAGCCTTCTAAAGATTTAATTTACTCAAGATTTTTATGTTCATATAAGCTCTATTCTTTTTTTTCTTCTAGTTTGAATTGTTTCTGATAAGAAAGGAGTCATTTCTCTGGTTACTTTTAAGAGTATTTCCTTATCATTGATTTTTAACAGTTTGATTTAGATGTGTCTTGGTGTATGTGTGGGCTTTCCTGTGGCTCAGCTGGTAAAGAATCTCCCTGCAATGCATGAGACCTGGGTTCGGTTCCTGGGTTGGGAAGATATCCTGGAAGGCCGACCCACTCCACTATTCTGGCCTGGATAATTCCATGGACTCTATAGTCCAGGGAGTTGCAAAGAGTTTCAAACAAGACTGAATGACTTTCACTTTCACTGGTGTTTGTATGTGTGAGTGCTGTTTTGCTTTTCATGTTTATCCTCTTGAAGCTCTTTGAGTTACTTAGTTCTTTGTATTTATTTCTCATCTAATTTGGAACATGTTCCACTATTATTTCATCAACTATATATTCTGTCCAAATCTTTTTCCATTTATTTTTTTACTCTTTTTCATGTATGCTAAACATCTTTGTATTGTATCATAGGTCACTGAGGCACTATTTATTTTTATTAGCTTTTTTCTTTGTGATTTAACTTTTATGGGGTCTACTTCCTTCTTCAAATAAACTGAATTTTTTTTCCCCTAGTGCTCAACCTGCTGTTAAATCTATCCAATCATTTTTGTTTTCACTGAAAGATTTATGTTTTTTACTTGTAAATTTTCAGTTTGAGTTTATTTATAGCTTCAATTTCTTTATCAAGATTCCATATTTGTTGCCTCATTATGTCAACAAATATTCCAAAATATAGTGATCAACAATAATGATTTAGAAAATACATTAAAAATATGCTGAATTCACACTGGCAAATATTAAACAAACCATAAACTGGCTATTACAAAGTATTTTAGATTTCACCTTATTCATTAAAAGGATAATTTGTTGATTTGGACATGAATGTGTGATTCACTTTATATTTAATCAAATTATTATTAGTGAGTCTGATATAGAAATGATCGCCCAGGAAATAACTACTGGGGTGACTCTTGACACTGTGAACTGAAGTCCATGGCCAAAGGTTGCATTAAATTGTGAATGTATTCTGTGGGTTTTGGAACTAGAAATAGCAGGGTAGTGAAGGAAAGATAATATTGATGGAATAGTACCAGAAACTACTCTGTTTGAATTCTTCAAATCTTCAGACATGTAAAATGATAAGAAATCCTATTGAAAAACAACATTCTATACTTAAAATACATATACATATAGATACACATACATACATTTAGAAAAAATATATATATATTGCTTTTGTTAAAACTGTATTAAACTAAACTAATTATGTTTCATTATTCTGTTTTGTTTTTAATTTATTTTATATATATTAAATAATATTCTGAATCTTATATCTCAACTATAAAGAAAATTTACTTTCCCCAAATTTGACTTGTCTTAAAATGTAAATAAACACATCCAATAACACATCATGAAACTGAACTAATCTTTCCTAAACTATCAATTATTAAAGGAAATTAATTTATTTCACTAGAGGAAGGATTGAATTGATTTTGTATTCTCATGTTAGAAGTTATAATTACAAAATCATTTTCAAATAAAGGAACAGTTAAAGAAAATGCAGCCAAAATAAGAAAAAAGTAGGAAAAATAAATAATTATGTTAGAAACTTTATAAATAAAACATTAGATTGTTTTCCTGGATTTTATTATGATTATAGTATTTATTATAATCTTTTCTCATTATGAATAAATGTTTATTAATTTTATATTATTTTCCCTAAAGAAGTGTTTGTCAAAATTTTGTATGCTTGAGGCCACAACAGAGGCAGAGTGAGAGAGAAGTACAAATATGAACACTTGTAATGTGGAAATGAAAATAAAACTATAATTCATACCCCCCAGTATAAGACTACTTAGCCAACAAATGACAAATACATTTTTTTGTTTTTACCTTTATCCACTTCCCCCTTTCTCCTTCCTCTCCATTTTACTTCTGTTGTCCAATGTCCTCCAGATTTTCTGACGTCAGTTGCTGATACATTAATGACTTTGGTTTTAGAATTTTTCAACTAAAGCTAAACTTTTAATGAGGGTGAAAACATCAGTCAAAGAGGACTTCCTAGTGATTTTAGTATATGAGAAAACATGGCCAACTAGAGTTCTCAACCCACGTCCACCTTCAATTAGTTGTGTTTCTTTGGACATATTTGAACTCACAGGTTTCACTTTCTTCCTTTATAAAATGGAGCTGAAAACGCTTGTGTATGTTAATTTCAAATAAAGTAGTGCAAAAGAAATCACAGAAAAGATAAAAGTTTCATATTTTTATTGCTTGTTTTGTGACTTAGTAAAAGTTTTCTATGGAAAGTATGTGTGTGTGTGTGTGTGTGTGTGTGTGTACTGGAAGAAACTGTAAAAAAATAAAAATAGAGACAACAGATACAAAGGTAACATTTTTAAAACACATACTGAAAGAAAGAGGAGCACTCCCAATTAAAAACTGTCAGATAAGAAGAGAAACTTTTACAGAGTAAAGCAAATTAAATAGACACATTCTTCTTTTTGTACTTTGGGGAAGCCTCTTGTGAAGGAGGCAGAGAGGGAGACCAGCCCTCTGGCATCCCTCTGAGCAAGTGGTCCAGTCTCTCCCAGCTGAGGTCGCTCCTAACAGGGAAGTCTGGGGTCCACAACCAAACACCAGGTCATGGGGAACATGAAATGTACTGCGAGGGTAAAAATTTCATGTCATTTTTGGCATCTTTTTTCCAGGCACTTGACACTGTTCCCTAAAGACGTCAGCGGAGCATCTGCTCTGTTGACAGCATGAGCTGCTTGACATTTCTTCCGAGGAATGAACGATTAGGGTTCTTGGAAGGCAAGATGGAGCCCGGCAGGAAGCCCCACAGCTTCCGGCCACCTCCGCAGACTGCCTCCCAAACGGCATGGCTGCAATTACATTCACATTTTTCTCTTGATAAGTAAGTAAAGGGCTAAACCACAGCCTGCTTCTGATACCAAATCGGTTCTGGGCACATTTCTTAGGTTTCCACATTGACGGTAGGCAATGATGAATGAAAATTTTTCTTTACAAAGCATGTGTGCCTGGTTCAGGCCTCAGGGTGGACCTGAACCACACGGAGTTGCTTCCCTGTTTTTATGTTATTTTCTCATTACTAAGACAGGTTTTGAATTACTATGCTGCTTAGGCTCAGATGGTAAAGAATCTGCCTGCAGTGCTGGAGACACTGATTTGATCCCTGGGTGGGGAAGGTACCCTGGAGAAGGGAATGGCAACCCTCTCCAGTATTCTTGTCTGGGAAATCCCATGGACAGAAGAGTGTGGCAGGCCACAGTCCACAGGGTCAGCCCACAGGAGGGAGAAGAATCTGACACAAATGAGTGACTAACACATTTCTTGGTGTGTGTGGGGGGAGTATATAATGTCAAATGCCTATGGTATCCTTTAACCAGCATTTATATATTTATAGCATTTTTTTCTTAATGACTGCTTTGTATTTGTTGCATTATGAGGTATTTTCTAAAATTCCTATATTGTGTGGTATTTATGTCATACTAATATTGTTTTGATAAAGCTACTGCAATGAATATACTCACACATTTAAGGAAAGGTTAGGAGTCTGAAGCTGAAATCTTACTATCCAGAATCAAAATTGAGCTTTTTTCTTTTCTTAATACTTCGATCTCAGGAACTCATTTTACCTTCATTTGCTTTAGTTCCCTTGTAAGTAAAATAGAGTAATAATAATAGTACTGGCTTCAGGAAATTTTGTGAGGATAAAATTAGCTAATGTGTACTTACAAAAGTAGAATACTTAGGCCAGTATGGATATGCGTTTTGAAAGGTATCACATATTTCTCTTCTCACCCATAGGATATGAAAGAGCCAGTGTTCATTCATTCTCAGTAACAAACTATCCTAACATACAAATAAACTTTGCAATTGATGGGATGAAAATTACTTTTAACTACTGTTTAAATTTTTATTTAGTTTTTAAATTTTATTTATTTGGCTATGCTGTGTCTTTTTAGCTACACTGGCTTTTCTCTATTTGTGGAGAGCTGGGGCTCCTCTAGTT
Organism: Neotragus pygmaeus; assembly: GCA_006410875.1. Lineage (NCBI taxonomy): Eukaryota > Metazoa > Chordata > Mammalia > Artiodactyla > Bovidae > Neotragus > Neotragus pygmaeus. The sequence goes on along the minus strand of SJYV01026595.1, from coordinate 806,899 downwards.
GCTGTGCACAGGCTTCTCATTGTGATGGCTCCTATTGTTGCAGACCACAGATTCTAGGGCTCACAGGCTTTAGCAGTTGCAGCACATGAGCTCCGTAGTTGGAGCTCCTGGGCTCTAGAGCACAGGCTCAGTAGATGTGGCATAGGGACTCAATTGCTCTGCAGCATGTGAGATCTTCCCAGAGCAGGGATTGAACCTATGCCTCCTGCATTGGCAAGCACATTCTGCATCACTGAGCCACCAGGAAAACCCCTAAATTTTATTTTACAATTAGGGGAAAAATAAAGGTACTTTTATGTACTGCACTTTTTTTTTTTTTTTTTTTCCTTTTTCTTTCTTTTTTTTAAAATATTTATTTATTCATTGTCTGTGTTGGGTCTTAGTTGGGGTATGCAGGATCCTTCCTTGCAGCACTGCAAGGAAGCCTCCGAGCTCTGTAGTTGTGNCCTTTTTCTTTCTTTTTTTTAAAATATTTATTTATTCATTGTCTGTGTTGGGTCTTAGTTGGGGTATGCAGGATCCTTCCTTGCAGCACTGCAAGGAAGCCTCCGAGCTCTGTAGTTGTGGCATGTAGGCTTGCTAATTTTGGTGCACAGGCTTAGTTGCCCCTTGGCATGTGGGATCTTGGTTCCCAGACCCTAGGATTGAACCTGAATCCCTTGCTTTGGCAGGTGGATTCTTAACCACTAGAGCACCAAGGAAAGCCTTGTATTGCACTGTTTTAGCTGATTTTCTGGTGAACTCTCGATTTCTGTTTTCTTCTCCCTATTTCACCATTTTGTCTTTCATTTTTATATTAACTCATGGAGGTGCTATATCTTAATTATGGCAGACATATTTCTCACAGTGCCTTTTTTCTGTTGACATTGATTTTGGCATTTATATTAAGCCAAGATTTAAAAAAAGTGTCTTTTGTTTGTTTGTTTGTTTGTTCAGTCATTAAGTTGTATCTGACTCTTCTGTGACCCCATGGATTGAAGCCTGCCAGGCTCCTCTGTCCATGGTATTTTCTGGACAGTAATACTGGAGTGGGTTGCCATTTCATTCTCCTGGGATCTTCCCAACTCAGGGACCAAAACTGTAGCTCCTGCCATGTCTCCTGCACTGCAGGCAGATTCTTTACCACTGAGCTACCGGGAAGCCATTTTAATAATGCCAAGTCAAATTTATCAGGATTTATATTTATGACCTCTAGTTTCTTTTATCTGACTTAGATGACCTTTTATGTTTCTTTAGTAAAACGGAACTGAGAATCCAAGGGATAAAATCACCTACTTGGGTGTTAATTGTTATAGGAATGATTCTGTAGATCAGTGGAAAATAAAAAATCAAAAACAAAAGCTATTTTTCCAAAATGAGATTGGATATCCCTATGAAAAACAAAAGTTGTTTGGTCCCTTTGTCACAGTACATACCAAATCAAATTGTGGGAAATTGTATATCTATTTGTGAATGTCACAACCTTCAGAAAATCATGGAGAAGATAATATTCATGACTTGGGTAGGAAAATAGAATAAAAGAAACTGATATTATGAGCCATAAAAGAAAGATGATAAAATCTGACTACCAAAAGTTAAAATTACCTCCATCAAAAGCTACAATTAAAAGGAAAATCCATTGAGTAGAAGATACTTAAAACTCAAGTAATCAACAAAGAGTTTACACCCAGAATATATAGAAAGTGTCTTCATTTTTTTAAAAATTTTATTTTTAGTTTATTTTACTTTACAATACCGTATTGGTTTTGCCATACATTGACATGAATCCTCCACGGGTGTATATGAGCTCCCAANCATGTAAAGGAGACTGGGAGGAAACACATTCATTAGATAGTAGGGCTTCCTTCCCACCCACTTCCCAACTATGTTTCTCCATATTCTTCCCAGTGTGGTAGAGAACTTTGATGAGGAAGCTCATGGTCCACTAGTTCCTAAGTTAGATAATTTTGCCTCCTCTTTAAACTACACAAAATTAGTTACTTGCTGACTTATATTCAAATGTCAAATGAGAAATCAGGTCACGATAAATTAACAACGGAAGTCAATAAGCATCTGCCATAAGTGCCTACTATGTGCTGGGCAAGGGAGATTCCCTATCTTCATGGAGATAAGTACTGTCTATAGATGATTTAAAAAATACAAATGTGATACATGAGATAAACAAGGAAACGCAAGTGTTTTGGAAACTGCATATTCAGAATAGGGCCTAGGTTAGGAAACTCAAAAGACTTTAAGAATAAGAGCTATTCAGACAAAGATCCTAAAGGAATGTTAGCAATATATGTCCAGAAAGAAAAATCAGGATAAGTGAAGGCCCTGGCATGACAGACCCCTGGCACATTTGAATGGTATTCTGATCGATTGTACTATAAGATTGTACATGTCTTTGGGGGGAGTGTATAAAAAGATGAGGCTTTAGAAGTAGGCAGTAGCAAGTTGTAAGAGCTTCTGGAAGCATATAAAGAAATGTGGGGTCTCTCTAGAGGGCAGCAAAATTTCAATGAAGTTAGCTGAGGGTTAGAGGTAGTCAGGTCAGCATTGCCGTGGGTTTATTCTGGCTGCCTTGTAGAGTGCTGATTGTAAATAAGATTGGATAAAGGAATGACTGTTAGGAGGTTGCTTCAGTAGGGGCTTAATTATTGTAGGAAAAATGGGGGCTTGATAATTGTAGTAAAATTTTTACTATAATTAGGAATGAAGGAATGATGATAATCCATAGACTTCAGATGTAATGATATGGAATAGAATGGTGAGGCCCCAATTTTAAGTGAATTATTTCCTTTGAGAGAGTTTGGATAAGATATACGTGGATGAAGGTGTGAAAATAATAGCTTTTTCACTTGAAAAACTTAAATTGTCATTTAAAAATATTGTGTCACAGATATTAGAGCTTACCTGAAGATATTTATAAAAGGACTACCTTGAGACTCTTTGGAGAGTTTTTGTGTGTGGTGTTGGAGCAAGGGTGTAATTTGAGAATTTTGAGGACAAAATAAGAGAGAATGATATCTTTGGAAAGATGTGGGAAGCACAGGTTTGGGTGTTTCCAGAGACAATGGGCCCTGGGTGGGAGCCACTTTGGAGGTTTATGTTTCTGTCTGTGATGGGGAGAAAAATATTGTAGGAAATGAAATTGGATGGACGTAGAAAAAATCGCATTGTGGCATAGATGTAATTCATACCCACTTCTCAATGACATTTGGGTACAACTGTATTTTTCAAGTTTTCTACAATAAGCAGATATCATAAGACCCTTGACATTTACAAGGGATAAATCCCAAGATCTTTGCAAATTTCTAGCTCTGCAAATACAGAGACATTTGTATAGTCTCTTGACTTTCTCAAAAATTGTATTTCCTTCCAGAGAAATAAGTTTCTAGTGCATTTCCTTAAATAATCAGCAAGTCTTATTGCTTCTAACTACAACACATATGCAGATTTTATCCTTACTTTCCAAACTTCACTATGACCACTTTAGTTATTTATTTTTTATTTGTGTTTTAGGCCACACCATATGGCATGTAGAGTCTTAGTTCCATGACCTATTGAACCTATGCCCCCTGCGTTGGGAGTGGAGTCTTAACCATTGGCCCACCTGGAAGTCCCTGACAACTCTAGTTTAAACCATGTCAACTTTTTCTTGAAGAACTACAATAGCCACTAAAACTGTTATCTATGTTTCCAATTTTGAACTATACATAGACTATAATAATTATGGGCTTCCCTGGTGGCTCAGTGGGTAAAGTGTCTGCCTACAATGCAGGAGATGGGGGTTCAATCCCTGGATCAGGAAGATCCCCTGGAGAAGGGAATGGCAACCCACTCCAGTACTCTTGCCTGGAAAATCCCATGGACTGAGAAGTCTGGTAGGCTACAGTCCATGGGTCGCAAAGAGTCAGATATGACCGAGCAACTTCACATGACTTCACATAATAGTTATAAATTGTACACCAAATCTCAGTCCTCTGATTAATCTTTCAAAGTCTTTCCATTGCTTTTAGAAACTAAAACCCGTATTCATATTGCCATGCCTTTAAAAGTCTTTATAATCTAAACTCCCTAAATGTAGAACTTCTCTTTCACTACCCTTTTCCATGTTTAATATTCTGCAGCCACTCTGACCTTTGAGAGCACACACTGACAATAACTAGCATATATAGCCTTACTGTGGAAAAGATTAAAATTCATCCTTACAGATATTGAAAACAATTTCAAGTCATAGACACTCAGCAGTTTTCATGGTTTTAGTCACCATCAGCTAAGTCATGCTGCTTTAACAGATAAATCTTTCGGACTTCACACAGAAATGATAGTTTTTAGTTATAAAAATTCACCCTCAGTCTAGGAAACTCTCAGTGGCAGCTCTCCTCCACATACCCTGCTGCTCTCTTGGGACTTGGCCATCGCAAAAGGAGAATTCTGTCATAACAGCTGCAGTGCTGGAATAATGAAATTGTAACTTCATCAGAGTATTTTCCCTTCCTCTGCCAGAGAGTGATGCGTTTTACTAGCCAGAACCAGTCCCACGGCCTCATCTCACTGTAAGGAGGTTGGGAAGCACAGTTCCTGTAAGTTGAGACAAGAAAGGAGGATTGAATACTGATGATCACTGGTAAATTCTGCTGCAGTTTTTCCTCCCAGCTCTAATACAGTAAGTTGAATTTTTATGCTAATACATAGCCCCTTGCCAAGGAAGACCACCTGAATCTTATCCAACAAGAGCTCTAAAGTTCAGGTGTTGTGCAATAAGGGTCTTTTCATCAGATCTGGATAGAGCTCCTCTTGGACTGGAAACCTATGAACTCAAATGACAGTCACCTCTTCCTCCCCATATATACCATGTATATCATGATAGAACAAAGCTAGGATAATTGCCATAAATATTCTCATTCTGAGAACAATGACATTTGTAGCAACATGGATGGACCTAGAGATTGTCATACTAAGTGAAGTAAGTCTGACAGAGAAGGAGATATATCATATGGCATCCCTTATACATGGCATTTAAAAAGATATGACACAAATGAACTTGCTTACAAAACAGAAATAAATTCACAGACTTAGAGATGGAACTCATGGTTGCCAGAGGGGAAGAATTGGGGGGATAGTTAAGGAGTTTGGTATCGACACGTACACATTGCTATATTTAAAATGGATAAACAACAAGATCCTACTGTATGGCACATGGAACTCTGCTAAACGTTATGTGACAGCCTGGATGGGAGGGGGGTTTGGGGGAAAATGGATACACGCGTATGTATGGCTGAATCTCTTTCCAGTCCACCTGAAACTATCACAGCTTTGTTCATTGGCTATATGCCAATATAAAATTAAGGTTTTTTTAAATTCTCATTTTGAAAAAAAAAAGAAGAATGAAAGTTACATAGTAGTCATTGGTCTTTAGAAATTCTGAAATCCCACTGGGCAGACATAGTGTGAACCTCTTATCTTGAAGGTAAAGAATATTCCTTGATAAGGCCCTTACCTTGCTCTTCTGGAAGAATTCTCTTTCCCATTGTTCTCAGATGGCGCCCAACTCCATCTTCTGAAAGCTTCCCCCCACCACCACCCCCTGTCTCTCATTATCCTTCATGTCCATATCTGAAGTAGACTTTGGGGAATAGGTCCTTCATAGGGACATCAACATTTTCTCAACCCACTACCTGCCTATAGAAGCGTGGAGGCCCAAGGATCATTTTGACAATGAATATTAGCATTTATTGGATGCTTTCTGTGCGACAGAAATAACACAAAGCAACCATATGCATTTGATGCTCACAATGGCCTTTAGAAATGGCACTATGATTATTCTTATTTAAATTGCTCAGCGTTCCCTAGCTAGTCCATAATAGAATTTGGATTCTAACTCTGCTCTGTTCTAATACCAATCTGTTATGTTTCCTTTACCTCTATTGTCTTTATACATCAGAGTTAAACAAATTATTTCAGGAATTGTTAAAGGTAATTCCTAGGGTAGCTAGACATAATCAATACTTTTGACAAATGCGAAGGTCATTTTTAAGTCTCAAGAAATCACAGGCTTTTGCAGTTAGGCGCCAAGTTTCTTTTAGCAACATGATACCACATGTAAACACACACCACACACACACACACACACACACACACACACACAGAGTGTGGGGCTCTTACATATTTGAATCCACACAGATTGATGTGTCAGGAACAACACATTTCTTTACAGGTTCTCATGGCCAGTGTTTTCTCTGATTTTATTTGTTTTTTGTCTTACTTTTTTCTTTCTTTTTTTTTTTTTTTCCTGTCTGTCTGGGTTCATTGATTGTTTTATTTTTTATTTTTATTTTTTACTTTATTTTACTTTACAATACTCTATTGGCTTTGCCATACATCAACATGAATCCACCACAGGTGTACATGAGCTCTCAATCCTGAATCCCCCTGCTACCTCCCACCCCACAACGTCTCTGGATCACCCCCGTGCACCAGCCCCAAGCATCCTGCATCCTGCATCGAACATAGATCAGCGCCTCATTTCTTACATGATAGTATACATGCTTCAATGCCATTCTCCCAAATCATCCCACCCTCTCCCTCTCCCTCAGAGGCCAAAAGTCCGTTCTATATGTCTTTGACTTATTGAATCAATTTTGAATAATACATGAAAAGGCTACACTATAAATAAGTCTGATCTTTACCTCAAGCTATTTTAAATATTAATATTAATTTATTGGGCATTGACCTTTAATCTGATCTTTATTTTAAGGCATTTTAGTCTTTTGAGAAGGTTTAAAATAGGTAGGAAAGCCGTTCATTTGTTCATTGTTACATGGCTAAGTTCTTACAGATTTTTTACTTTCAAAGTTTTTATTATATATATCATTTATATTTTGGGATCAAAAGCTGTCAGTTTCCCCAATATTGCAATACCTAGTACATTTATAATTCCATCATCCCTTTCCATATCCAATTATTTTCTGAGTTTTTCACTTTCTTGAACCATCACATAAAATGTGGCCAATTTTATTCAAAACACATTAATTCTGTTTTCCAACATTTTCCTCTAGATTCTGAGTTCAAGAAGATAAGTTTATCATTCATATGATCTAATTCTTAAATTATTTCAAGCAAGAGTTTCACCACTCTATCATATATAACAGATGCTCTGTCACTTTTTAATAGAAATCATCATATTTTTCAGGCACCTATAACAGCAATTTCACATATTTTAGATTTCTGTGATGACTGCATCCCACCTTCAGTACTAATTTTCTGTATTAGTTAGGGAAGTGTCTTGGTGGTTTCCAAGATCATCCCAACGCTAAGTGATTCATTAAAATGACTGAGAGAACTCAGAAATCATTGTACACATGGTTATGGTTTATCACAGTGAAAAGACGCAAAGCAAAATCAGCAAGGGTGCCTCATTAGTCTCGAGGAAACCAAGAGAGAGCTTCTAAGAGTTTTCTCCCAGTGGAGTCAACCAAGACGTGCTTAATTCTTCCTGCTATAAACTGAAACAAACATTTGTAATGTGTTGTCTATTAGGAAGTTTTCTTGAGCTTAAGAGTCTCAGGTTTTTACTGGAGATTGACCATTTAAACACATACTGCCTTCATGGCGGACTGTAATTACTAAAACTAGAGACTAACAGGATGAAAGCAGGTGTCTACCAAAATCGCATTGTTTGCACAAACTGCCTGGATAAGCTGGTAGAATTTCCTTCAGAGCTGCAGACATGCAAAACACACTTATCAGAGCATTTCAAACTTTCAGTTGCCAATAGCCCACCAATGGCCAGTCAAGAAAATCAGCCTGTCTGGGAATATACAATTTTTAAGCAATTCCAATCTGATGAATTTACTATTTCCTGAAAATACATGTTAGAATATACTGTAGTAATCAAAACAACCCTGTAATTTCATGGACTTAATACAGCAAAAGCCTTTCACAATCACCACCTACTCCATTTATGTTAACTTTATTGAAAACCTGGAGGAGTCTTCAAGGCATTGGATTGCCACTCAGTAGCTCAGTAACCCATGCTGCTTCAGTCTTTGGTTCTGCCACGTGAGCACAAAGCTTTGTCTGCCATGGTAGTGGCAGAAGAAGGTAATGGAGAATCCCATGGTGCTCTTCATTGCATCAGCTAGTAACAGATGCTATTTCTACTCTCATTTCATTGGTTTTCCCAGGGCTCCACCTAACTATAAGGGGCAGGGATTTTACACCTAAAAAGTGGGGAAAACCAATAGATCATTTAGGTATGACCTAAATCAAATCCCTTATGATTATATAGTGGGAGTGAGAAATCAATTTAAGGAACTAGATCTGATAGACAGAGTGCCTGATGAACTATGGACAGAGGTTCGTGACATTGTACAAGAGACAGGAATCAAGACACTTCCCAAGAAAAAGAAATGCAAAAAAGCAAAATGGCTGTCTGAGGAGACCTTACAAATAGCTGTGAGAAGAAGAGAAGTGAAAAGCAAAGGAGAAAAGGAAAGATAAACCCATTTGAATGCAGAGTTCCAAAGAATAGCAAG
>SJYV01026595.1:787261-798359 GCA_006410875.1 Neotragus pygmaeus | reverse complement strand
TTTTGAACTGTGGTATTGGAGAAGACTCTTGAGAGTCCCTTGAACTGCAAGGAGATCCAGCCAGTCCATTCTAAAGGAGATCAGCCCTGGGTGTTCATTGGAAGGACTGATGTTGAAGCTGAAACTCCCATACTTTGGCCACCTGATGTGAATAGCTGACTCAGTGGAAAAGACCCTGATGCTGGGAAAGATTGCAGGTGGGACGAGAAGGGGATGACAGAGGATGAGATGGCTGGATGGCATCACCAACTCAATGGACATGATTTTAGATAAACTTTAGNTTGGCCACCTGATGTGAATAGCTGACTCAGTGGAAAAGACCCTGATGCTGGGAAAGATTGCAGGTGGGACGAGAAGGGGATGACAGAGGATGAGATGGCTGGATGGCATCACCAACTCAATGGACATGAGTTTAGATAAACTTTAGGAGTTGGTGATGGACAGGGAGGCCTGGAGTGCTACGTTCATGGGGTCGCAAAGAGTCGGACACAACTGAGTGATTGAACTGAACTGAACTGATACTCAAGATGGAACAGAGATCCAGTTGTCAGTGCAAACTAGTGGTGTCCATCTTATTTGCAAATTAGCAATATTGTAGATGTTAAATTCGTGAACGACAAAGTGTTCATACATATAGTTTATAATCAGGAAAATCATTTAAAAAAATACGTAGATGTAAAAACAAAGCCAACCAATGGAAATAGTAGGGATAAAAAGATTCCCTTGAAATGATACAATTTGTCCCCTTGTTTACTCGTGTGTCGTATCAAGTCTTTTGAAAAAAGAGTCATACTTTCTCCCAAAGTAGAAAGGTATCATCTCTTACTAAAAACAAGTATGCATTTTAATTTGAGAGACTTTAGAGAAATCTGAGACTGTTTTCTAAGAGGAAAGGAAATTTCTTTACAGACTGTTGGTTTAAACCTCCAAAAGGATAGAAGTGGAACTTCTAAAAGTTTTGAACAGTAGAGCTATTGAATGTTCTCTATGGGCTTGCCCTTTTGGTAAGAAATTTATATTTATGCATATCAAATTAGTTATTCCTCATAAGAATCTTTTGAAATAGGCGTTTAAACAACTCCATTTTAGAGATTAAATAGTCTAGGATTAGACAGGTAAATTAACAGGTAAATTGAAGAGGTAACCTAGGAAGAGTCAGAGTCAGAATGTGAACTCAGGTCTGTCTTGCTCTGAAACACAAGCTTATAAACTGCAAGACAAGTTTTTGCTTTAAGGAAGAAGACGAGCTCAGAGACTTGAATGAGGCTATGAATAGACAGATGACGCAACTGAAATATTCACTCTAAAAATTTTTGCTGTCCTATCATCTTCTAGCTATTATTATAAAAATGATGAACATATATCTGGAAATAAGAGTTTATTTACTATAATTTCTCTTATCTTAATGCTGACTTATTATCCAGCTTATTTTCTTGTGTAGAGAATTATGGTCCAAGGTAGGGCATAACACATAAGGATATAGAAGACAAATAAGGGCAGGGTGTACAGGTGGTCAGGAGTTTGGGAGGCATCATGGGGATATAGCAGGGCTAAGGGTAAAACAGGGAAGGCAAAGAAGACATAGATAATGTTATTGCCCTAAAAGATTTTATTGCTTAGTCAGAGAAACAGAATAGATTCAGAAAAGTAATAGCTAGCATCTTGAATCAATATATTTAATGTTACAAGTCCAACTGATGATCAGAACAAGATATCGCTCAAGGAAGAAGGTTATTATATATAGGCTGCTTCAAAGATGTTGCAAAATGAGCTGATTAGGGGAGGAAATGACCAAAATAAGGAAGAGTATTTACCATACTAGAACATAGAATTGAGAATCAGATTTGAAACCAAGCTTTCCCTTTTAATAGTTACACAAGTTATTGCAATGTTTTTCTCAGTCATTATCTGTAAGGGGGCTTCCCAGGTGGTGCTAGTGTTAAAGAACACATCTGCCAATACAGGAGACATGAGGAATGTGGGTTCAATACCTGGGTCAGGAAGATCCCCTGGAGAAGGACACGGCAACCCACTCCAAGATTCTTGCCTGGAGAATCCCCTGAACAGAGGAGCCTAGAGGACTATAGCCCCGGTCGCCAAGAGTCAGACACGACTGAAGCGACTTAGCACGCATGCAAAATGTCTGGGTTTATTCTCAGAAACAGCTGTGACAATGACAGAGGGCCCGTGCCAAGGAGCCATGGAGGAGGTGAAGTGAGAAGAATCCTGTGGGCAGATGGTAAGGACTCTTAGTGCCATGATGGGGAATTTAAACAGTCTCCTATTATCACTTCAAAACTAGATGCAGCTCTTCCCTAGAAGCCCAGAAGCTTTTTCTTGCTTGACCAAATGTGATCATTAGACAATTCACAGTTTTCTCAGGCCATTTTTTTTCCAGGCCTTTGGAACATGTAGCCTGATCCAGCCTTGCTGAATTTTCATTCCAATGAATAAACTCCCTTTTCACTGCCTCTCCTGAATGTCCCTTTTGCAATTTCCTGGGTGTTTCTCCCATTTGGTTCCTAGTCATGCCTCTGGTACTGCTTTCATTATTTTAAAAATGGAGAGGATGTGTTTCTGCTGAAGTTGCCCAATCTTGTTTTCACTCTATTGGACTCCAAAGTGTTCTGTCTGGGTGCAGGCAGATGGATGAGGCAGAAAAGCCACTGATTTGATTTTCCCTTTCAATTTTCAGATCTTTCATTGCTTGCCTGCTTTTGTTTTCTCTCCTAACAGTGCATCTAAATATGTGCCTTTCCTTTCTCTTGAGGTAATCCTTTTTATTGCTTTTACCTGTAACATTTGCCTTTGATGGTTTCTGGATATGTGTTTAGGATCAAAGATGTTCTGTTCTATGCTTAGTTATCATGTCTCTGCTTTCACTCAGTTATTTCCTTTTGTACTGTGGGGTTTTTCAGGCTTGTTTTTTTAAGCTTTCTCTTCTTAGATATGCTTTTACTTTAGGGTGTCACAAGAGTTTTTTTTTTTTAATAAATTTTTTGGCATCCAGAACTTTTAATGCATCAGACTGTGTCTTACTGTTGGTATTTGGAAAGAAAAATACCACCTCAAAGAAGCTCAATATTCCTGCACAAGTTTTCTGTTTTCACTCCTGTTCTAAAACCCAGCAATCAGTTAGTTGGTATACACTCCCTAAATCAGGTCTTCACTCAAGCCAAGAAACAGCTACTTAACCATTGTGCAATAAATCAAAGAAGCCTACTCAAGTTAGTGTCTTTAGGAAATTTAAAATAATTTCCTGCTCTTGCCTCCTTTCTTCCCAGAAATCACAGCGTAACTGGAATTCAAGATGCTGTTAAATGTCCATGATGGGCGTAGAATGGACACAAATTGTAGGTTTATGAAACAACTTCTTTCTAGATAAATATTTGGAATCTCTGTATATTGCATAATGCCATCTTTATTATTTTCTCCTTCTGTTTTCATTTTTTAGGGACACCTAGTTTTCCTTATTGGGCCTCTCCAGGTGGTGCAGTGATAAAGAAGCAAGAATCTGCCTGCCTGTCCTGGAGACGCAGAGACCTGGGTTTGATCCCTGGGTTGGGAAGATCCCCTGGAGGGGGAGGGCATGGCAACCCATTCCAGTATCTTTGCCTGGAAAATTCCATGGACAGAATAGCCTAGCGGGCTACATTCCACAGGGTCACAAAGAGTTGTATATGACTGAGCTGAGCATGCAAACGTGGTCTAGTTATCCTTATTAGCTGAGAGAGTTTACCCTCAGCTACACACACACACACACACACACACACACACACACACATACACACAGATATACACACAATATTTTGTAACAATACTTATGAGTTTATATTTGACTAAATTATTTGCAATTTTCTTCCTTTAATATACTTTTCAATGATATACAGAGCTGACTTCTATGGACATACACAATTCCTTTTTTATATAGGTTTTCTTCAATTTTGACCCCATATTTCAAGTAAACCCTTAAAGCTTGAGTTATATAACAATTCTCTAGGCATTTCTAAAATTTTCTGGTTGATTCATATTGATAAAATTAAAATAATAGATAGACATTAATTTGTATTGGCATGCTATTTCATTTTGTTTGAATGCATATATTTTTATCACTATAAAAATAATATAACCAACCATGTAAAATTATGAGAAATTAAAAAATGAAAGCTTACTATCTTAATGCAATCATACTGTCTTACTATAAATACTGCTTGAACTTTAGATCATATAGATTCATTTCTTGGAATGCTTATGATGATTTTACACACTCAGAACTTGCTAGATCGTGGGGATCTAAAAAAGAAATGGAACGGTCTCTGAACTCACAAAGGATCCCAGTGGAACTGAAAGTCTCCTACAAAGCCAACAAAGAGACCATCTTAGAGTAATGTGTCAGAGTCTAGAACAGAACCCTGAGCAGAAACCTCAGGTATATAGAAAGGAAGTAGAGAAAGAGTCTCAGCAAAGATAGTTTCTGGGTGTTTTCTTAATGAATAAGTTGGGCTGACTCAAAACAGAGAGAATAAGAATATCATCCCAGGAAAAAGAAATACATAAATCAAAGCTCATGCCATAGTTCTATTTGGAGCGTTATAATGAATTCACTGTTGCGGGAATATAACCTAAGTGGTAAGAAATATTAGAAATTACAATTTGGCCAGTTCAATCTAGTCTGTGCATCACACTTTTGAAAATAGTTTTAATCAAAGAAAATGTAAATACAGAACTGTGTTTATTTTTATACACATATGCATGCATATGTATGCATATATATTTTTATATTTATGCATATGCCTGCATATATACATATGGCTGAGTGTGCAGCATATTGCATTTAATATAAAGTCATATGGCTACACTGCATTTTATTTAACAATTATTGTTGTATACTGCATATTGTTAAATATAAATTTAAATATTATTCAATATTAAATATTATTAAATATAATTAAATAAATAAAACAATATTATGACTACTGTTCAAATTAATATCATTAATCTCAGGTTACCGCTTTTGTTCTGTGTAGCCTGGGTTATTCCTTTACATTATGTTTCTAGCTTTGCTAAACAAAACATAGAACATCCTCATGGCTCTTGGTATATAGTAGAAATAACTTAATAAGATGCTATTTGCACAATCTAACCTCCATTCACAAAGCAAGTTTGAATGCATATATTTCTCCTCAGCCACAGTCAACACTGGTGATTTTTTTTTTTCCTCTTAAGCTTTGATCATTTATTTAGCAGAATATTTCTTAATTGTTAATATCAGTCCTTGTGTTACAATGAGGGTTATTCTCATTTCTTAATGACGTTTTAAGGATTAATTAAAGCAATGAATGAAAATTGCCTAAACACTGGTACATATAAGTGTTCAATAAATTATGGTTATCATGTTACTACTTTCTCTCTGCCTAATAAAGGCTATTTTGACCTATTTTTTCTCTTCTTGGATCTATTGGAGAATTAATAACTTAATGAAAACTTAATTTTCATGTTAGAAAGTATTTTTATTTTCTCCTAGTGATTGACTACCAGCACATGAAACTCACAACTAAGATGTGGTGGGAAGAGTAATGCAATGATTTCAAACTTCCCACAAAATATCAGTCAGTGTAGACTCTTTATCTTCAATTCAGTTTAGTAAAGTTCCTAAAGTTCAAATCAAGGAAAAATAATGCAGCCAAAAGAATTTGTCACAATCTAAGTAGGCAACATGACTCTTAGCTCTGTTTCTTATATTGAAAGCTCTATTTGTACTAGAAAATATCCAAAAGTAGACATGAATTAAGTGTGTTAAATATAAGATTTGTTAAGCAAAAATGATGGAAGGAAAAAATGTGAAAATGTGTACTGTGTAGATATTAAGAGACTAAATTTAAACACCTCCATATAATCTTTGTGTTGGCTTAAAATGTTAGGCTGAGCTATAAAAATAAACACATTAATGTTAAATAAAAACATTTTAAAGAAAAAGAACATATCAGTGTTAGTGATAGCAGTGGTACCTTTTGTTTCCTTTCCTGAATAAAACAATCTCTCCTTTTTTTTTTAGACAGGCTTACCCAAATATAATTTGCATATAGTAAAATTTAGCCTTTAAAGTATTATCTCAAAGTATTAATCCATTTAACCGAAGTCATCAGATTTTGAGTCATCATGCTGCTCTGGTATATTTTAATGGCTTTTGAATTCTCTTTTATCCTTGATATTTTGTATCTTCTCTCTCTTTTTTCTCAATTAGTCTGGTCAGCATTTTATCAGTTTTATCATCGATTATTTTTAGTTCTGGGTTTTTTATTATCTGTATTTATATTTTGAGCTTTACTAATTTTTGCTCTTTTATTATTTTATTGGATTTAATTGGTTCTTATTTTCCTGCTTTCTTAGTTGAGCCTCCAAAGACTGATTAGAAACATTTCTTTTTTCCCAATGTTATCAATTTTGTCTAAGCACCACTTAAGCTGATCACATAAATATTGATATATTTTCACTTTCATTTAATTCAAGATATCTAATTATTTTCTTTGTTTTATTCTTTGACACAGGGGTATATTTTTAATTTCCAAACTATTTAATAATTTTCCAATTATTATCTATTGATCTCTACTTTTATTCTATTGTGGTTGAGTATATTTGTTTTGCAATTTCATTTTAGAAATTTTGTATCCCAGAATACAGTATATCTTGGTGAATAGTGTTTTTGTGAACTTGAAAAAAAAAAAAGTATATTCTGGTGTTTTCAGGTTTCTAGCCGCTGTCCTTTCAACATTAATTTAATTAAGTTAGTTAATTGTGTTGTTATTACTGATTTTTACTTTACTTGTCCTGTCAGTTACTGAGATGTCTCCGACTATAACTGTAGATTTTAGACTCATCATTTTTTAAATGCCATGTGTAATGACAGTGATTCTTGATGTCTAATAAATTACCAAATTTATTTGCTTAAAATCACATAATTAGCCAAAATGTGTCTGTTAATGCTTAAATTCAATGTAATTTGGGCTTTAATCACAATAAGAAACATCAGGTACTTTTCATTGAGAGATAACNGTAATGACGGTGATTCTTGATGTCTAATAAATTACCAAATTTATTTGCTTAAAATCACATAATTAGCCAAAATGTGTCTGTTAATGCTTAAATTCAATGTAATTTGGGCTTTAATCACAATAAGAAACATCAGGTACTTTTCATTGAGAGATAACAGCAACTATTTATGTGTTCATGTATAATTTAGTCAAAGACATATTTTGTTATTTTGGGAATCTATCTCTATTTTTAAAAACTTTAAAAGGCAAGACACTAGAATTCTTACACCTGTGGTGGATTCATGTCGATGTATGGCAAACCCAACAGAGTATTGTAAAGTCAAATCAAAAAATAAATAAATAAATAAATAAAAAACCAAAAAAAAAAGACTCTAGGCAAAAATTTTTAGAAAGTTCCCATTTTAAACCATGCTAAACAAAGTTCAGCTAAATGAGATTTTAAGACTCTGCTTTCTATGACATCATCCTCTTCATCAAAATCATTACATTTATTTTATTTACACTGTATTTTATTTTTAGGGTCTACCACTTTTATCCCATGAGGTAACTTAGGAAAATGAGCCTTGTTTTGTCAATTATAAAATAAGCCCTACCTATTTTCAAAGAGGTTGTAATAAATGAGAATATAAATATTTGACCTTAGTCAAGAATTATGTACAGCATGTGGGTGGCACTAGTAGTAAAGAATCTGCCTGCCAATGCAGGAGACAAGAGACACAGGCTTGATCCCTGGGTCAGGAAGATTCCCTGGATAAGGGCATGGCAGTCGTCTTGCCTGGAGAATCCCACGGACAGATATAGCCTTGCAGGCTACAGTCCATTATGTCGCAAAGAATCAGACAGGACTGAAGGGACTTAGCACATACTCATACATGTTGATATTATTATAATGGTCACTGCCTGGCAAAAACACTGACATGTTAGTGAAAGCTGCTACTTTCCTCTGAAATACACACACACACACACACACACACACAAACACTTCTGTGACAGAAACTTAATTATACCTATCCTATCATTTTGTATAAGTCTTTGAATGATCTTACATTGTTTCTTAACAACATTTCTTGATCTTTCTTTCCCTAGGCAGCTAATTAAATCAGTCACAGAATTCTTCAATTCTTACTAAGGCAATCATCAGGAGTTGCTATTTTTTTCTCAACTAGCTCCCTCATATAATTGTACACTTTCTTTTTCTAAAATCTCAAAGAAGCAAGATTGAATGAACTTAATGCATGATTAACTTTCAGAGCTGCAAACAGATTTTGGCCAACTTGTATCCATCTGAATGGAAGATGGCTTGATTGGTCAAATATGAGCTAGACTGTGTCCTAATGTGGCTTTTGATAATCCACTCCAGTGTTTCTGAATTTGTGCCGTCTACTTGAAAAAGAAACCAAACCTGGCAAGCATGATTTCCTATTTTTTATCCAGAGAGGATTAGTGAGAAAATTAAGTTCCCTCATCTAAGTAAGTACCTCAGGGAACTATTCACCTATCAATGTATAGAGAGTTTCAACTGGTAACATACCCAATTTCATTAGCATTAATGGGAGTTTTGTGTGAAATCCTGTGTGAATTATCGCTTTAGGAGATCTGTAAGAGTTTGTTGATTACTTTTATTTGTGGAATGGCTCTGTTTTCCAGTTTTAACTTTTACTCAGTTGGCTTGCAATAGATACTGAATTTTGGAAGGAATCAAACGTGGACTTTTGAAAGTAATGAAATTGGAGCAGGACCACATAGACTCAATCACCATTGTGAATGTTAGATGACGTTACACCATAGGTGCCCGGATGTTCTACAGTGTGTGAAGACTCAAATTTCAATTTATAGCTTTCACCTAGTTATGTTTTATCGCTGTTTACTCATCTACAAACATTCTTACTAAAGCCCTTATTGAAGGACCATTAATTCTGCAGCCATTCGGATGATCCTTCAAGAACCTTGCCTTCCCTCTTTCTCAGCTTCAATAATATTTAGTGACTTTCACATAGAATGAGAAGAGAATTTGTGTCCAAATTGAAAACGAAAAGAGGAACTGGCAGAGAATGGAGGGACTTGAGTGCACAAGCACAAATACCCAATGAGTTGAAGGGAGACCTAGTAGACTGATGCCCCTGAGGTCTGTGTGCCTAGAAGGAAGATGCGCAGAGAAGCCCAGCTGGCGGGGTATCTAATCCTTCTGTCCGGTCCCGCTGCTTTCACCCCCCAGAAGACAACTCCAGACCTAGTGTGTTCAAGAGCCCTAAAGACCTGGGATATGAGTATTGTGGGAATTCAGGGGAAGAAGAGATGACTTTCGAGAAGAAGAAAATTCAGATGAATTACTTGGCAAATGACAAAGAAAGCACAGGAATCCGATAGTGTTTCTCTCTTTGATGAAAGTCCAGCTTCATGCCTAACGAGGGATGTAAGTTGCGGAAGTAGAAAATTCACAGAGATGCCATTAAATCTGGACCACGATGCTGGTGTAGGTCAGATTTCAGGTGGCTGGAACAGGATTCTGTTTCAGATGAATTCTCTGGAATTTGAAGTTAAATCTCAATTCACAAGATCATAGTTTTAGTGAGGAAGAATAACTCTGAGGGAGATGATGAGGTGTATCATGGTCCTGTGCATCATATAGGGGAGGGTGCTGTGGACTCAGTTGAGGAAAGTCCTGAAATATCCACAGTTAACACCTGGAAGTGTACTTTATGAAATGCAATAAACCCTCCCCTTTCACTGCCTTGCAACAGAGGTTGGATCCTTTGTGAGAATTAGCCTCCTGAAGATAAAAGAAAAATGTCAGAGAAAGTCAATCTAGAGAACTCAGCACAAAGAGAAGAGGGCTTTGATGTTACTGATTGGGGGGAAAAAAAACAGCATAGTGAATGATGTCAGAGTCATACTGCTGAATAAAATGATAATACAATTCACCTGAGCCTCCCAGTCCCAAGAAAGTGAGCAATGTTCTCAGTCATCATCAACTCACATAGCGTCATTTCTAAATGCCAGGAAGATGTGAATGAGTTTGAGGGGGAAGAAACAAGACAAAGTGGAAAGTGTGAAATGGAGTTTTACTCTTAATACTATGGACCCTTGTGTGGTTTGCCACTGTCCATATAAAAATAGTTACATCCTCCATGGCAACAGGGGACATCTTATGGAATATTTCACATGTGCAAAGAACCTTTAAAAAGTAAGCAACATGAGTAACTTCTAGAGATCTGCTGTACAAAATAGCAAATGTAAATATATGTAGTTCAGTTCAGTTCAGTTGCTCAGTCGTGTCCAACTCTTTGCGACCCCATGAATTGCAGCACGCCAGACCTCCCTCTCCGTCAACTCCTAGAGTTCACTCAGACTCACGTCCATTAAGTCAGTGATGCCATCCAGCCATCTCATCCTCTGTCGTCAATATATGTAGTTAACAGCATACTATTGTGCACTTAGGATAGATCTCATGTTAAGTGTTCTAAACATACACACAAATAAGAACGCAAGGAAGTTGTTGGAGGTGATGGATTTGGTTAGTGCCTCCACTCTGGTGATAAGGTTATAGGTGTATGGNATATGTAGTTAACAGCATACTATTGTGCACTTAGGATAGATCTCATGTTAAGTGTTCTAAACATACACACAAATAAGAACGCAAGGAAGTTGTTGGAGGTGATGGATTTGGTTAGTGCCTCCACTCTGGTGATAAGGTTATAGGTGTATGGTTACATCCATACTCATCAAAATGTATACAGTAAATATGTGCAAGTTTTGTATATTAATTATATCTCAGAAAACTTTAGAAAAGAGAAAGAAGTAAGCCCTGCCTAGTATGAAGACAGCTAATTCAAATGGTTCTGCTAAGTTATTTCACCTAGTTGTGAAATACTCATGAAAGTAGGATTATATATTTCTAATGATATACCCTAAACATTTGAACATAACAGGTTTTTTTATTTTTTTATGTATATCAAAGCAAGAAAGTATCGCAGTCATATATATATATTCTCTTAATAGTACCTGGATCTTTGTTTTCTGAATGTTGAGCTTTAAGCCAACTTTTT
>SJYV01026595.1:706956-787152 GCA_006410875.1 Neotragus pygmaeus | reverse complement strand
AGGGGGGTGGGGGGTGTGGGGGGAGGGAGTGAATATTTGCTTTCACTTAGGAAAATATACTTTCTGTTCATACTTTATATTTGGATTTTAATACAATTTAAATTGGATATACAGTTCCTTCTTTACCTTAACTCCTTATGTTTTAAATATTATCTACTTTCTATTAAATGAGAAGTATCTGTGAGATATTTATACACACACACATATATATAGCATTCAAATGTAACTTATTTAGTACTTTTCATGTAAGGAGAAAAATTTTCTGTGAAATATTCAATGTTAATATTTTAGACACCCTTTAATCTTGTGATTCTTAGTTTCTCTGCTCTTTCAGAGCCTCTTAATATACTCTTTCCTGATAAAAGATAAATTGGAAGTTATATTTGGTGCTATTTAATTAAACTGTACTTCTTTTTCCTTTTACCTTTTACCAGCAACTTTGGTATATAAAGAATTGGTGGTACAGATGTCATCAATTGAGAAGTCTTTGAGAATAACGATAATTTATCCTCAAGACAAAACTTTGTAAGACTCAGTAGTAGAATATGGAGTTGTCCTGGTGGGATTCAGTTCAGTTCAGTTCAGTCACTTAGTCGTGTCTGACTCTTTGCGACCCCATGAATCGCAGCACACCAGGCCTCCCTGTCCATCACCAACTCCCAGAGTTCACTCAAACTCGTGTCCATTGAGTCAATGATGCCATCCAGCCATCTCATCCTCTGTCGTCCCCTTCTCCTCCGGCTCCCAACCCCTCCCAGCATCAGAGTCTTTTCCAATGAGTCACCTCTTCATATGAGGTGGCCAAAGTACTGAAGTTTCAGCTTTAGCATCATCCTTCCAAAGAATACCCAGGGCTGATCTCTGAGGTACGGGAGTCAAATCTGTTGAAAAGGCCCTTCTCTGCACTTGATTTCAGGATTTAGGGGAATCTATTGACTATTACAAATCCTTTGACTGGATCACAATAAACTGTGGAAAATTCTGAAAGAGATGGGAATACCCGATCATCTGACCTGCCTCTTGAGAAACCTGTATGCAGGTCAGGAAGCAACAGTTAGAACTGGACATGGAACAACAGATTGGTTCCAAATAGGAAAAGTTGTATGTCAAGCCTGTATATTGTCACTCTGCTTTTATGTACAGAGTACATCATGAGAAACACTGGATTGGATGAAGCCCAAGCTGGAATCAAGATTGCCAGGAGAAATATCAATAACCTCAGATATGCAGATGACACGACCCTTATGACAGAAACTGAAGAAGAACAAAAGATCCCCTTGATGAAAATGAAAGAGGAGAGTGAAAAAGTTTGCTTAAAGCTCAACATTCAGAAAACATGGATCAAGGCCTCTGGTCCTATCACTTTGAAAGGTTGTTGCTGAACCATGCAAAGATGTCAGGATTCGTGGCCTCCGGAGGAGAAGAATTCAATCCAGGGCTAGAGAGGAGGCTTGATTGCTCAGAGCTTTTGTGTAATAAAGTTTTATTAAAGTATAAAGGAGATAGAGAAAGTTTCTGACATAGACATCAGAAAGGGGTAGAAAGAGTATCCCCTTGCTAGTATTAGCAGTAGAGTTATATACTCTCCAATGAATCCAAAGAATGTCTGGAGGTTGTAAAGACCTCACCAGATCTACTCCCATAATTTACATTTTAAAATAACAGGATTAGCCAGAAGATTTAATCCAGAGACTGTCCCCAGGCAGGATACATAATCCTAAGGAACCTAGAGGGGAAAAATAGTTTATCCTTTTTTCCTCCTTGAGAATTCCAGACCCTGCTCTCCTTGGGGACCCCTAGACTTCTTATCAACCTATCTAGGAAATGACTCTCTCAACTTCATGGCAAATAGATGGAGAAACAGCGGAAACAGTAGCAGATTTTATTTTGGGGGGCTCCAAAATCACTGCAGATGGTGACTGCAGCCATGAAATAAAAAAATGTTTACTCCTTGAAAGGAAAGTTATTACCAACCTAGAGAGCATGTTAAAAAGCAGAGATGTTACTTTGTCTCAACAAATCTGTCTAGTCAATGCTATGGTTTTTCCAGTAGTCATATATGGATATGAGAGTTGGACTGCAAATGAAGCTGAGCACAGAAGAATAGATGCTTTTCAACTGTGGTATTGGAGAAGACTCTTGAGAGTCCCTTGGACTGCAAGGAGATCCAATCAGTTCATCCTAGAGGAAATCAATCCTGAATGTTCATTTGAAGGACTGATGTTGAAACCGAAACTCCAATACTTTGGCCACCTGATGCGAAGAGCTGACTCATTTGAAAAGACCATGATGCTGGGAAAGATTGAAGGCAGGAGGAGAAGGGGATGACAGAATTTGAGATGGTTGTATGGCATCATTGACTCAATGGACATGAGTTTGAGTAAAATCCTGGAGTTGGTGATAGACAGGGAGGTCTGGAAAGCTGCAGTCCATGGGGCCGCAAAGAGTAGGACACGACTGAGCAACTGAAATGAACTGAACTGACTGCTTTCTCTAAGTTAAAAAAAAAACAAAACACTCTGAAGTTTCTTCTTGGTCTGGGCTCCATGGTACCTGGCAGTTTCTTAAGTTTCAGATATTTGTTTAATGTTGGTTCTAGAAACCAGTGAATTCAGAAAGATGAATTTAGAAATGTGATAACAACAACAACAAAAAAATCATTTTAAAAACAGCCAGAAAGGTCATAACTTTTTTCTAAATTATCCAAAAATTATGCATCACTTTTCTTCAAGAAAGACAGGGTCAGAACATAGGATTTTAAAGTATCTCAAACTGTGGACATTAACTTCTTGATTATATTTAAATGTGAATTATATTTGAAGCAAAGTAATGTGGATGACCATTTTTATTTAGGTCCCAGGGTTTCTGTCCTATGTATGACAGTTTTATGTAGTTTAGTTCACTTCAATTGCTCAGTCATATACGAGTCTTTGTGATCCCATGGACTGCTGTATGCCAGGCCTCCGTGTCCATCACCAACTCCTGAAGTTTATTCAAACTCATGTCCGTTGAGTTGGTGATGCCATCCAGCCATCTCAAGCTCTGTCATCCATTTCTCCTCCCACCTTCAGTCTTTCCCAGCATCAGAGTCTTTCCAAATGAATCAGCTCTTTGTATCAGGTGGCCAAAGTATTGGAGTTTCAGTATCAACANTTAATCAACCAACTGCCAATTTAGCAGCGTTTAGGAACCTGGAATCCTGAGTTATCATTTTCAAGCTGAGATAAAGAAATGCTGCTAAGTCCAGGATGACTAGAGTGGTTCCATGCTAATGTATCCTTGCAACAAAATGAACGAACTCATTCTTGACAATCTTACTGGAGAGCTCTAATCAAAAGCTTTCTGGAAACTAAACACACTTTGGAAATTAGTGTAAAGTTATGTAACAAAGATCCACATGATCAAAGCAGCCGAGAAGTCTGGGAACCACTCATCTATAAAATGGTGGGCCTGAGCTAAAGAAACCAAGGCCTTGGGAGACAAAAATGACATGCTTACATACTGCACCAGCTTGTATCCTTCTCTATATACAATCTGAGAAACAAATATGTACTGAGGATTACTATAGAATGTGGTTATAATCATTCCCTTTGTCCCTTCTCCAGATAGGTGAGAGCACTCTGGACAGGCCCAAGATGAAAGCTGATTACCTGCAGATAAGTATACTGCCATGAACTGCTCTTGACCCAGAATGTTCACTATGCTGGAGGAGNATAGAATGTGGTTATAATCATTCCCTTTGTCCCTTCTCCAGATAGGTGAGAGCACTCTGGACAGGCCCAAGATGAAAGCTGATTACCTGCAGATAAGTATACTGCCATGAACTGCTCTTGACCCAGAATGTTCACTATGCTGGAGGAGAAGCTCCACAAGACATACATATTGGCTGCCATGTGAAACAAGGAGAAATGACTGAACGTTGACAGCAACATTGGAGAACAAAGGACCTCTATAAGAGAAAGAAAATGTCCTGTAATTGTGCACACACAGCCAGGAAAAATGATCCATTTTAGATTTTTTTCATTATCATTATGAAAAGAACATGCACAACAAACCAGAGCCAATTAAAAGACTGGAGAAGATGGTTTAAGATAGCATTTTTCAAAGTGGTACAAAGCTACCTTAAAGCTACCTTTTCTGTAGCAACCAATAAAAATTCTCAGGTCAACAAAAGCAACTTGTCCTATGGAAAAAGTTGGCTAGAAAAAATAATTAGTAAATTATTTAAATCACAGAAATAAAACTGTATGTAATAGTCTCTTTAAAGAGGAAACTTTAGTGATCACTGATCTTAAGTCACTAAAAAAATTTTATGGAAATCTACTATGTGGAAGGTACACTTTAGGTGCCTGGATACAGCTGTAAGAGAAATGAGGTTCCTGTCTGCCACAAGCTTACAGCCTGTCCTCCAGATTTTGCTTATAACTATTGACAAGTTAGTCAAGAATCTTACAGCACTTCAATTCAGTTCAGTTCAGTCACTCAGTCGTGTCCGACTCTTTGAGACCCCATGTTTCAATTACCATAAAGCTTCAATTACCATAAAGCATATTTCCTTCATATTACCTCTACCTCAAAATAAAAATCACACAAGTTAGACTTACTTGAGGCTGGATTGGACGTGAAGTATCTGATCATTGTCCGCTGCAGAGAAGGTACTCTCCACAAACAAAATACAAAAACATTTGCAGCTATAATTCCTACAAAATAAACATTTCTAATTTAGGAAATTAAAGTAAAAACAAAGAAAGTCTAATCAAAAGTCTACATTAAGATTTTCTACCACATTAAAGAGTATCGCAAAAAAAAGTATTACATACTTGGGAAAGGGGTAAGTTAAGAAAAGTAAGTGAAAGCAATGTTTTTGAGTATCAAAACTGTCATTGGTTGGTAAAGTCAGAAAATTCCTGTAAAACTGCAAATGCTCTAGGAGCTAACTTCCTTCACTCAGCTCCATATTTTACTTCTTCTCAATAAATAATCAGATCTGTAATTACTGTTTGAAAATGGCCAAGTCAAAGACAGAAGTAATGTACAAAATTAGATTCTTTGGCCAAGAGTAAAAAAGCTATAAAACATCACTTCTTTTTCCAAAGGGAATGGTATGCTTCTTTAACTTTTGAATAGCTTTTGGAAACACCTATGGATCATCTGTGCAGGGACTTCCCTGGTGGCCCAGTGGTTCAGACTCTGCATTTCCACCGCAGGAGATGCAGGTTCAATTCCTAGTCCGGGAATTAAGATTTCACATACTGCTCAACACGGCCCAAAAATAAGTCTTAAAAAAAATAGATCATCCATATAGATGAAGGTCTGCAAAAAATCATTATTTAAGAATTCAGGAATAGTTTGGAAGAATTTTGCAATTGCTTTTGAAAATATGTTTACATGTGGGAGTCAGGTGACTTTCATTTTTCTGCAAGAAGTGAAGTTGCTAGAACTACCACTAAATTAAGTAAGCTTTTTGACAAAATAGTTAAATAGTTAAAAAGTCTATTGACCAGTAGGTTTATGACACAATAGTTAATTCTAGGGAAGAACTAAGTTATTAAGAACTGCAAACTTTAAAAAATACATTAATTTTAGGTACCACAATTCCTTACACATAGTAGGCACACATCTACTGAATTAAAGAAATTTAAACATGTATTCATTCCTCATCTCTTTAAGCAACTAGCCCTTTCAACTTCAATTCTAGCAACATTCTGCTAAGCCAGAATTTCTAATCTAGTGCTCTTTCTACTAGAGAGAGACACAGATAGCCAAGGGGATTTCTTTTGACCTTGGCCACTCTAGGACTTCAGACACCAAACAGCCCCTTAACTGGGAAACAGTATATACTCGTCCCCAGAAGAAAGGGAGCAGGAAAAGCGGTGACAATCTTCTGAAGAAGCAGTGCATACTGTCTAAAGTTAAGGGTGAAGAAAACTAGCAGGACTGACTGTCCTGCTTACACTGTAACCCGGGCAAGAGGCCTAACATCTCAGCCTCAGTTTTCTCTTCTGTAAAAAAAAAACAAAAAACAAAAAAACTACTTCAAAGAGTTGAAAGATGACTAGATGAGAAAATATGACTAAATGTAGTGATCACACAGGGATAACTCAAAAAGTGAAAATTATGGTATAAAGGGAATAGCCTTTTTAGGTCTGAATCCTAAAGGCATGCCTTTAGAAGGTCTGTGGCCTGTGGCATTTCATGGCCTTCACTTCAGTTTCCTCATTGTAAAGTGAGAATAAAACTTGCTAAACATCATGAGGGTTGTATGTGAGTGTGTATATGCCACTCAGTCATAACTGGCTCTTTGTGACCACATAGACTGTAGCCCACCAGGCTCCTTTGACCATGGAATTCTCCAGGCATGCATACTGGAGTGGGTAGCCATTCCCTTCTCTTAGGGATCTTCCCAACCCAGGGATAGAACCTGGGTCTCCTGCACTGTAGGTGGAGTCTTTACCTTCTGAGCCACCAGGGAAGCCCCATAGTACATACATCTAGTATGTAGATTACTCCAAGAAAATGGTTCCCTCCCCTTCTTTTTCCTTTTAGAGGAGGAAGTGTTTAAGGTCTCTGTTTGTATCCCCATTTAGGAGAAGGGTTACTTGCCTCCTCCTAACTCAGTCACGCCTAGGACTAGTTTGGCACTATTGATTTGGAAAGGTTGCTGGTGCCTCAGTGCCTACCTTTGCCAAAAGTGATGTACTTGATTTTATCAGCAAGAATATGCAATAAAAGCCTCCAAAACTTCTCTCCTTCATAAAAGCAGTGAAAAAGTTGGCCCCTCAAAAATGTTAGAATCAACTTTTTCAGAACTCTGGAAACTAGCCAAAGGCTTGCAGCAATCCAACATTTTGTTTTTTTAAAGAAAAATGATGAAACTCAGTAAGAATAGTGAGCTTTGAGGCATTTTAACTTGCTCTAGTTGCAGGCCTCACTTTCCAGATATAAGTTATATGAAAACAATCCACTTTCCCAGTGTTGCCTGGCAACCACCAGAGACTGCAGAATGGAGCTGAATCTCTTCCAAACCCTTGTTCCAAAAGAACTATCATCATCTGACCTATCTGATAATAATTTCTTGGAAGACCCCACTAGCAAGGATGTCTGTATTTNTTTTTTTAAAGAAAAATGATGAAACTCAGTAAGAATAGTGAGCTTTGAGGCATTTTAACTTGCTCTAGTCGCAGGCCTCACTTTCCAGATGTAAGTTATATGAAAACAATCCACTTTCCCAGTGCTGCCTGGCAACCACCAGAGACTGCAGAATGGAGCTGAATCTCTTCCAAACCCTTGTTCCCAAAGAACTATCATCATCTCACCTATCTGATAATAATTTCTTGGAAGACCCCACTAGCAAGGATGTCTGTATTTGATGTGACTGGGAGCTCAAGTGCAAAATTCATTCCCCAGGAGGAATCTGTCAAAAGCAATTATAGGCAAGTGTTTTAAGTTCCCAGCTGGCTGAGGTGATGGATAATAAGAGACTAAACAAAAATCTTAAAAGAAAAATATTAGCAATGAGATATTCACAGGTACTTACAAAACCTCACATATTCCTGGGATCTAGAAAGTCACAAGAATAAAAAAACAGTAGACTTCAAGATGGTATTTGTTACTAGAGACAAAGAATGATATTACATAATGACAAAAGGGTAAAAAAAAAAATCTTGATATCCACGAGGAAGATATGACCGTTATAAACATATGTGCTCNAAAACCTCACATATTCCTGGGATCTAGAAAGTCACAAGAATAAAAAAACAGTAGACTTCAAGATGGTATTTGTTACTAGAGACAAAGAATGATATTACATAATGACAAAAGGGTAAAAAAAAAAATCTTGATATCCACGAGGAAGATATGACCGTTATAAACATATGTGCTCCTAACAACAGAAACCCAAAATGTATGAAGTAAAAATTGACAAAACTTAAGGGAAAAATAAATAACTCAATAATAGTTGAGAAACTTCAACACTTCATTTGTGACAATGGATAGAATTAGATGATCAGCAAGGATGTAGAAGATTTTAATACTATAAATCAACTTGACGTAACGGACATCTACAGAACATACCACTCAAGAGAATATACATCCTTCTGAGACACACATGGACCATTATCCAGGACAGACCATATGTTCAGCCACAAAACAAGTCTCAATAAATTTTCAAACTGAAAATTTCAAAACTGAAATTATAAAAAGTATGTTCTCTGACAACAGTGGGATAAAATTACAAGTCAATAATACATTTGTAAAATTCAAAAATATGTAGAATGTAAGAGGGAGGGTCTCCCCTTTTAATATTTCTAAAGGAATGTTTACTAAAAAAGGGTGTCAACACTTCCTGTTTGTAAGTGTGTATTCGTGGTGAATAAGGAAAAGAGGAAGACTTGGGTTCTCTGTTGGCATGTTAAGCACAGAAAGAGATGCTTGACAGCATGCTAACTGAAACCAGAGCAAATATGTCTCTATCAGGTTATCAGGAACTCTTCAGTAGAAAGCTGAGGCCTTAACTGATTAGTGATTGATCACATTGGGTTTGGTTACAAGATGGAAGTGCTGGCTGGATTAAGCATCCAAAGAAAAGAATGAAGCAGACTAAGTGTTAACCTAGGTTTCTGGATTTGAAACTGAGCTTCTCATCACTCNATTGTTAAAAATTATTCAGTCCTTCTTAGAGATCACATTTGAAAACATTAAATAATGCATTAAAATACCCATAAAGTAATTTTAAGTGAAGAAAAGGAGAATATAAAACTGTTACACATATAATTGTGGTTTGATGCCCTAGGCACTATATATATTTTATTTTTTCCTACCTTTTACACTTTTTCTGTATTAAAAGGCATTTTATTTTTATGATCATAAAATTTAAGGAGCTGTTCAAGGAAGAGTCTCTAATAGTTAAAATCAGGAACCCGCTAATAGAATGGGATATAATAAGATTAAGTTTAATGTCTACATTTAGGAATAAATACCTGAGGGAATAAAAATTAATAAATACTCATGATCTTAATGACTCAAGATCAGTTTTAGGCAACAGTTTGCAATGCATCCTGACAAGACAAATGTAGTCTGTGAATTACTGTACTGTTTCTATTAAGAAAATTAAAAGTGAAAACTCCTCTACACTCTGACTTTAGTCGGCCATATTTGAATTTTAGTGTTTGATTCCAAGAATCACATTTAAAGAGGATCAATAACCTATAAATTAATGTGACCAGACTCACAAATGACTTCCATGTGAATTATAAACTCCTTCAGAGTAGTAGTGCTAGAAGGGGCAACTGTTTGGAGTAAATATAAAGGCATAATTCTCAAGACTAGAACTGTAGCAAAATGGAACTCTTTTTTTTTTTAAACAACATGACCAAATGGGATTTATTCCTGGAATTTGAGAATGGGTCAACAGACAAAAATTAATCAATGTGATAAGTCACCTTAATAGAATGAAGGAAAAAATCATCTCAATTGATGTAATACAAGAATTTGACAAAATTCCACATTCTTTCATGATAAAAACACTTAACCAGAAATAGAAGGAAAATTACTATGATAGAAGGGAAAGATTAAGGGCAGGAGGAGAAGGGAGTGACAGAGGATGGGTTGATTAGATGGCATCACTGTCTCAATGGACATGAGTTTGGACAAACTCTGGGAGATAGTGAAGAACAGGGAAGCCTGGTGTGCCGCAATTCATGGAGTCACAAAGAGCTGGATACGACTTAGTGACTGAACAATANTACTATGATAGAAGGGAAAGATTGAGGGCAGGAGGAGAAGGGAGTGACAGAGGATGGGTTGGTTAGATGGCATCACTGTCTCAATGGACATGAGTTTGGACAAACCCTGGGAGACAGTGAAGAACAGGGAAGCCTGGTGTGCCGCAATTCATGGAGTCGCAAAGAGCTGGATACGACTTAGTGACTGAACAATAACAACATGAAAAATCCATGGCTAACAACAAATCAGTGTATGTGTGTGTGTGTGCGCACACGCGCGTGTGTATATTATCTTGCATTCACAAAAACTAATGGGAGACTATCTGAGTGGTCCCTTTGACAAGAACCCTGGTCCACAATAAACAGATTAGTTCCACCACCATGGTATCAAATCTGCAGAATCCTAGACTTGTAAGGCAAAACAAAATCTGGGTGTTTTCAGGATAAAGACACATCCTTCATTATGAGGATTCCTTCCCCATTAATAAAACATGAAAAAATATCAAAGAAAAGGAGTTGAGTCTGAATCACAGAACAGAACTACTTTTATAATGTAGCATGTTACAAGCCTCACAAAGCAGATGTACATAGAAAGTTTGCCAAGTTATTTTACGATAATATTATAAAATATTTTTCTCAATTAAAAAGCTTGTGGCTATCAACCTAAGAAAATCCTGTTGGAATGTATGTGTTCAAACCTGTCTTCAGAACCTACTTAATATGTCGATAATTACTTATGAGTCTATTTAATGTCTGGTTTTGAATTGCTTTTTCTGTGATTCACAAAAATGTAGTACAAGTATGCCAGATGGCAATGCATAAGATGAGAATAATTTAATGCTTTTGCTTAGCAAAGTAGTGTAACTTGGCTTACTGTGAGACGGAAAAGTATTTTTAGTATGTCAGGCTTTACATTTAAATGTGAGTATGTATGTATGGGTGTATGTGCATATACATAAATGCATAGTATAATCTATAAAGGAATTTTTCACATCTGTATCTTGTTTAGTTAGTGCATTTTGGGTATCCATTCACTCAACTTAATGGGCATGTACTTTGCAGTGAATTTTCTTTGTGATGTTTTTATCTCATTGCAGAAAAGGGGTGAGAAGGTGGGTCTGATAAACAAGAATAAAAAGTACCTGCATTAAAACCCTTACTCAACAAATACAATATGACTGTTAACCAAAGCCAAGATAGTCAACTCAGGAGGGCAAACATATTTCAATAGAAATAGTTGAATATTTAGAAATACATGGACTCGTATTTACAAAAAGACTGAAACCTCAGATTACACAGCACGATGTGCTAGATAACTTTGAATTCACGTAACAAACTATGAAATTTTGTTCCTAATCAGACATGGACTCAAGGTAACAGATACATTTTTAATAAAATAAATGGAAACTATTTAAAAAGCTGGGCAAAAACAAGATTCCTAATAATCGTCTGTTCTTTGTTATTTCCTGCCACAGATTTTGGGCAACATTTTGTATTTATATAAACATAAATCAACTGAAAGCAGTAAAATGTCTTCAGAGTATCCTGTACTTCCAGTGTATAACCAAATTCCATTTTCTGATTTCTCATTTCATAAAAATAAAAATAATCTCAGAACATTATTTTCTCCTAAGTGCTTCTCCACAAAACTCACATCTTATCTCTGCAAAATCACTGATCTCATCTAAAATTATGAAACCTAAAGTTATCTTTCTATCACTGCATGTCAAACAAATTAACCTCTTCTCTTTTATTCTCTTGTCTTTTCAACTGCCTTACCTTCTCTCTGCCAACTGGTGAACATCTGCTGCTCCAAGGCATACCAAATCATTTTACTTTCTTCTGGATCTCTCTTCTATTTATAGTCAAGTATTTTTTTAATTACTAAAAAACTCCTGATGCTTTTATTTATTAGGTAAACCTCAAAGGCATCTGTTATTTTCAGAGTCCCTTTATCTTACAAAAGACAGCCTTTGTCATTTTCCTGAAGCTAGTATGTCTTTCTTTGAAGTTTTCTGTAGTCAGGTCTCCTTCACTGAACCCTTCCTAACTCAACTTTCCCTTGTTTTTTTATCTTAGATACATTGCTAGCCATCCTTGGATTCTCAACCAGTATTGAGTAGCTAATAAACAAGTTAATTTCCCAATATTGATGTCAGGGTTGGTACAAGAACCAAAATAATTTATGTTAATATTTTTGATTTACTGAATTCAGGGCTCTATACTAATTGGTACTGAATTGGGCTTAATCTATCAAAGGGAACCAAAAACAATGATGAGGACATCCTACCCTCTTACAAGCCTCAGGGTCATATCTCTGTTACCAAATGCTAGGAGTGTACAACCTGCCTACTTAACTACCCCTTGAATCTACCCCTAGGATTCTGGAGCTACAATAGAAAGAAAAGGGATGCAGATCTCTATTTGGCACTTAAAGTCACAATGCTGTTCTCTCATCATCCTGTAAGTAATATATAAATGCTATCTGCATCTGCAAAAGGACTTCTGCCTTCTGTACGCAATTCATTTATTTGAAAGGAAAACAATCTCACTCTTCACAGGTATGGTGACTGTCTCCTCTACAATTAATTAGGCTCTATTTGTTTACACAATATTAAGGAGTAATTCAGGCACTGATCTTTCAAGTTGCCAACAAAACACACATTGTTTTCAGTTTCTTAAAACATAATTAATCTGTAGACTTCTGTGCGAGGTTCACGCAATTGATTTTTTTCCTGCCCCCCCTCCCCCCGACGTTGTCACTTGACAGCTTGAAATTGGGCCTGGAAAAGCTAATTTGCATTCTGGCAGCAAGGCTGAGGAATAAACCAAGCAAACCTGTCTATTTGTGTACTTCAGTATATGACTCTGCTTGCTTCCATCAAGACTTATTTTCAGTATCGTGGCCAACAAAAGCATTAAACAAGTTTTCTCAGACATGAGTGATAAGCTGTAAAATGTATTTCTTTAAAGGAGGGTTTTTTTTTTTCCCGGTGACACTTATGGAATGCAGTAAAACAAAAGAAGTCAAATCTCACTAGAAATTCAGTGCTACTTTGCCATTTGAACTCTTTTTCTTGTTTCCTGACACGTTAAGTACCTTCATTATAGTTTAGGTTGTACCTGATTATAAGTTTAAAAGGTTACTGTTCTTTTTCAAAAGAAATTATTTTTTAAAAATCATTATTTCACACTGAACTTTAAAGTCTATATTCTCAACCCAAGATTGTCATTTCACACATTGATCTCTTTGGGGAGTTGCTGCTGGTACCAGCTTCTGAGAATGAAAAACATCTGAAGTCTATTTTTTTTTCAGTTACTAGTATTGTTTCAACACAATGTCTCCTGGATATACTTTTTCTAATTTTCCCCCTAATGAGAATACCTGGTGCATTTTTATTTAAGTTATTTCTTCCTTAACTACTCCCTCTCCCAGGGGCCAAACATTTAGCCAAAACCAATTATTTTTCTGACTATAAACTCACATGTTTCATCAACAAAATGGAAATGTGTACACGTGTGTGTGTGTGTGAGAAAGAGAAAAACATCTCTGTGCTACTGAAAAATACAAGTGAAAGAAAAAAAATCACTTTCCTGTGTTCTGTACGTAATGCTGTCGTATTGTGTTAATGACAGAAATAGTGTTCTCAGTCATTTCAGTCAACACATTCTTCTTTTCACAACCTAATCTCCTTCATCTGAAAGAGAAATATATTTTTAGCTAACTCTCTGGGACCAAGTCATTGATTTATGAATATAAGGTGAAGGACTTCATGAATTTTTTCTTGACCTCCATCTGTCATTTCCTCAGTCATATCTATTTTAAGAGACATAAAACAAATTGTCCCAATGGGGCACATTATCACCTTGATATATCACACAGGAAGAACTCCTTCTGCTTCTTATCACACTTGGACAGAAAATTAGCTTTACACTATCTTAAAGCTGATTTTCTCTATATCCTTTATTATTTTATACTGATGGTGATCTACATTACTCAAATGTGGATTCATTCTGAAATAGCTCACAAGAATTGGAGTAAGGACCTTCAAGTCTTTTTTAGATAAGGACAAACAACTAGAAACAATTGTTCCTGCATCTGAGAGTTTCTGGGAAATTCATCCACAAAAGCTACATGAGAGATCATTACGGTGACTGCTAACATTTCCTTTAGGCCACATAAGCTCACATTCTAACAACACTATCATTTTTTTGACAGACACTACATCTGTTAAGCCTCAGGCCTCATGCTACATAAGCACAAAAAGCAATCGCTTGCTCTAATAATCATTAGGGAAATGCAAACAAAAGCTATGACATACTGCCTCACACCCATTAAGAAGTCTACTATCAAAAAATCAGAAAATAACAAGTGTTGGTGAAGATGTGGAGAAACTGGGTACTGTTGGGGGTGCCAGGGGTTGTAAAGTGGTGTAGCCAGTATGGAAAATAGTACGGTGGTTCCTCAACAAATTAAAAATAAAATTACCATAGGATCCAGCAATTCCACTTCTGAGTACATATGCAAAATAATTGAAAGCATAGTCTCAGTGAGATATTTGTATACCCGTGTTCATATCAGCATTATTCACAATAGCTAAAAATGTGGAAGCAAGACACATTTTCATTAGAAGAGCAGATAAGCACATATGGTATACACATATGAGGGAATATTAATAAGCCTTAAAAGGGAAAACATTTAATACCACTGAGCTATGTACTTAAAAATGGTTAAGATGAGAAATTTTATGTTTGTGTATTTTGGCGTAGTAAAAAAGTAGAAAAATACACAATCACCTAGTTTTTAAAAGTAATACAGTTAAAAAGAAGCTAAAAAATGGCAACCAGAGTGGGTTGCCATTGCTTTCTCTGTAGTTTCATTAATAAAATCAAAATGTACAAGTAATTATTTTGCTTGACTTTGATCACAGTTGAGCATTAGTCTTATTCTGACTCCTGCATTTTAAGAATATTGAGAAACTCGAGTTTTGTTAGAGGACAGTGATTTGGAAAATGAAACATCTAGAATCTAAATTTGGCTTCCCTGGTGGCTCAGATGGTAAAGAATTCAAATGCAATGTAGGAGACCTGGGTTTGATTCCTGGGTTAGGAAGATCCCCTGGAGGAGAGCATGGCAACCCACTCTGGTAGTCTTGCCTGGAGAATCCCCATGGGCAGAGGAGCCTGCCAGGCTCCACTCTATAGGGTCACAAAGAGTGGTACTTGACAGCAAATGAGAATACATAGAATCCACATTAGAAATGAGGAAGTATTATTAGTATGGTAACTATTTAGCTAGGTTACATAGGAAAGTCACTATGTATCCTATAAAAGTATAGTTTTATACATCTGAGGTACTACCATAAGGGAGAGAAAGAACAGTCTCTTGTGTAGCTTTAGAAAATAAAATTAGGTCAAAGGGGGTAGAGTTGCAATATGTGAGGTTTTATCTCATTATAAAGAAAAGTTGTGCAAGTGTGCAACTGTTCACCTTGTCACTGGGAGAATTCAAGTAGAATGTTCATCTGTGAGGAATCAAAGGGAATTCTGCATTGATAGAAGTTGGAAAGTGAGACCATGGATCTATTTCTATCCCCAAGATTAAAAATTCAGGAAATCAGACAATTGGAAAACTTACAATTATCCCTTTGAAAAACTCTCAGTCTTAGAAATATATCTGGATAAGCCAATCTACTCATTCACTTAATATTAAAGAATAAAGAAGGTGATTTAAAGGACATTCAAACTTGGGATGATCATTAGAATGAGTCCATACCATTTCATGAAGGAACTAAACCTAGTCTTTAAGGAAGAGAAACAGGGCAGGACTGTTATTATGTTTTTCATGATGTTGAGTGCTAAAGTTAATGCAAAAGTAATAATGACCTGGCTAGCTATGACATTAAAAGTATGAACAAAAAAGAAAAGAATAGACAAATTGGACCTCATTAAAATAAAATACAATTCTTGTGCTTCTAAGAACTTCTAGAGAGTGAAAGGACAATTTAAAGAATGGGAGAAAATATTGTCAAATCATATCTGATTAAGGTCCAGTGTCCAGAATATATAAAGAACTCTTATATCTCAACAACAAAAAGATTATTAAATTTAAAATGGATTAAGGACTAAAATTGATATTGGTACATAGAAAATATTCAGAGGCTCAATAAACACATGAAAAGATGTCAACATCATGAATTATTATGGAGTGCAAGTCAGAACTATATTGACATAACACTTCATACCAACTAGGATGGCTAGAATAAAAGAAAAGGAAAATAATGAGCATTGGAGAGGAAAGGTAGAAACTGGAACCCTTTTACATTGCTGACGGGAAAACAAAATGGTTCAGTGGTGGCAGAAATTTGTTGGTTCCTTAGAAAGTTAAAGATAGAATCACCACATGACCCCACAATTCTACTTCTAGGTATATGCTCAAAAGAACTGNGAGCTACAATAGAAAGAAAAGGGATGCAGATCTCTATTTGGCACTTAAAGTCACAATGCTGTTCTCTCATCATCCTGTAAGTAATATATAAATGCTATCTGCATCTGCAAAAGGACTTCTGCCTTCTGTACGCAATTCATTTATTTGAAAGGAAAACAATCTCACTCTTCACAGGTATGGTGACTGTCTCCTCTACAATTAATTAGGCTCTATTTGTTTACACAATATTAAGGAGTAATTCAGGCACTGATCTTTCAAGTTGCCAACAAAACACACATTGTTTTCAGTTTCTTAAAACATAATTAATCTGTAGACTTCTGTGCGAGGTTCACGCAATTGATTTTTTTCCTGCCCCCCCTCCCCCCGACGTTGTCACTTGACAGCTTGAAATTGGGCCTGGAAAAGCTAATTTGCATTCTGGCAGCAAGGCTGAGGAATAAACCAAGCAAACCTGTCTATTTGTGTACTTCAGTATATGACTCTGCTTGCTTCCATCAAGACTTATTTTCAGTATCGTGGCCAACAAAAGCATTAAACAAGTTTTCTCAGACATGAGTGATAAGCTGTAAAATGTATTTCTTTAAAGGAGGGTTTTTTTTTTTCCGGTGACACTTATGGAATGCAGTAAAACAAAAGAAGTCAAATCTCACTAGAAATTCAGTGCTACTTTGCCATTTGAACTCTTTTTCTTGTTTCCTGACACGTTAAGTACCTTCATTATAGTTTAGGTTGTACCTGATTATAAGTTTAAAAGGTTACTGTTCTTTTTCAAAAGAAATTATTTTTTAAAAATCATTATTTCACACTGAACTTTAAAGTCTATATTCTCAACCCAAGATTGTCATTTCACACATTGATCTCTTTGGGGAGTTGCTGCTGGTACCAGCTTCTGAGAATGAAAAACATCTGAAGTCTATTTTTTTTCAGTTACTAGTATTGCTTCAACATAATGTCTCCTGGATATACTTTTTCTAATTTTCCCCCCAGTGAGAATACCTGGTGCATTTTTATTTAAGTTATTTCTTCCTTAACTACTCCCTCTCCCAGGGGCCAAACATTTAGCCGAAACCAATTATTTTTCTGACTATAAACTCACATGTTTCATCAACAAAATGGAAATGTGTACACGTGTGTGTGTGTGTGAGAAAGAAAGAGAAAAACATCTCTGTGCTACTGAAAAATACAAGTGAAAGAAAAAAAATCACTTTCCTGTGTTCTGTACGTAATGCTGTAGTATTGTGTTAATGACAGAAATAGTGTTCTCAGTCATTTCAGTCAACACATTCTTCTTTTCACAACCTAATCTCCTTCATCTGAAAGAGAAATATATTTTTAGCTAACTCTCTGGGACCAAGTCATTGATTTATGAATATAAGGTGAAGGACTTCATGAATTTTTTCTTGACCTCCATCTGTCATTTCCTCAGTCATATCTATTTTAAGAGACATAAAACAAATTGTCCCAATGGGGCACATTATCACCTTGATATATCACACAGGAAGAACTCCTTCTGCTTCTTATCACACTTGGACAGAAAATTAGCTTTACACTATCTTAAAGCTGATTTTCTCTATATCCTTTATTATTTTATACTGATGGTGATCTACATTACTCAAATGTGGATTCATTCTGAAATAGCTCACAAGAATTGGAGTAAGGACCTTCAAGTCTTTTTTAGATAAGGACAAACAACTAGAAACAATTGTTCCTGCATCTGAGAGTTTCTGGGAAATTCATCCACAAAAGCTACATGAGAGATCATTACGGTGACTGCTAACATTTCCTTTAGGCCACATAAGCTCACATTCTAACAACACTATCATTTTTTTGACAGACACTACATCTGTTAAGCCTCAGGCCTCATGCTACATAAGCACAAAAAGCAATCGCTTGCTCTAATAATCATTAGGGAAATGCAAACAAAAGCTATGACATACTGCCTCACACCCATTAAGAAGTCTACTATCAAAAAATCAGAAAATAACAAGTGTTGGTGAAGATGTGGAGAAACTGGGTACTGTTGGGGGTGCCAGGGGTTGTAAAGTGGTGTAGCCAGTATGGAAAATAGTACGGTGGTTCCTCAACAAAT
This sequence comes from Neotragus pygmaeus, assembly GCA_006410875.1. Taxonomy (NCBI): domain Eukaryota; kingdom Metazoa; phylum Chordata; class Mammalia; order Artiodactyla; family Bovidae; genus Neotragus; species Neotragus pygmaeus. The sequence continues at coordinate 768,893 of SJYV01026595.1, read as the reverse complement.
TAAAAATAAAATTACCATAGGATCCAGCAATTCCACTTCTGAGTACATATGCAAAATAATTGAAAGCATAGTCTCAGTGAGATATTTGTATACCCGTGTTCATATCAGCATTATTCACAATAGCTAAAAATGTGGAAGCAAGACACATTTTCATTGATAGAAGAGCAGATAAGCACATATGGTATACACATATGAGGGAATATTAATAAGCCTTAAAAGGGAAAACATTTAATACCACTGAGCTATGTACTTAAAAATGGTTAAGATGAGAAATTTTATGTTTGTGTATTTTGGCGTAGTAAAAAAGTAGAAAAATACACAATCACCTAGTTTTTAAAAGTAATACAGTTAAAAAGAAGCTAAAAAATGGCAACCAGAGTGGGTTGCCATTGCTTTCTCTGTAGTTTCATTAATAAAATCAAAATGTACAAGTAATTATTTTGCTTGACTTTGATCACAGTTGAGCATTAGTCTTATTCTGACTCCTGCATTTTAAGAATATTGAGAAACTCGAGTTTTGTTAGAGGACAGTGATTTGGAAAATGAAACATCTAGAATCTAAATTTGGCTTCCCTGGTGGCTCAGATGGTAAAGAATTCAAATGCAATGTAGGAGACCTGGGTTTGATTCCTGGGTTAGGAAGATCCCCTGGAGGAGAGCATGGCAACCCACTCTGGTAGTCTTGCCTGGAGAATCCCCATGGGCAGAGGAGCCTGCCAGGCTCCACTCTATAGGGTCACAAAGAGTGGTACTTGACAGCAAATGAGAATACATAGAATCCACATTAGAAATGAGGAAGTATTATTAGTATGGTAACTATTTAGCTAGGTTACATAGGAAAGTCACTATGTATCCTATAAAAGTATAGTTTTATACATCTGAGGTACTACCATAAGGGAGAGAAAGAACAGTCTCTTGTGTAGCTTTAGAAAATAAAATTAGGTCAAAGGGGGTAGAGTTGCAATATGTGAGGTTTTATCTCATTATAAAGAAAAGTTGTGCAAGTGTGCAACTGTTCACCTTGTCACTGGGAGAATTCAAGTAGAATGTTCATCTGTGAGGAATCAAAGGGAATTCTGCATTGATAGAAGTTGGAAAGTGAGACCATGGATCTATTTCTATCCCCAAGATTAAAAATTCAGGAAATCAGACAATTGGAAAACTTACAATTATCCCTTTGAAAAACTCTCAGTCTTAGAAATATATCTGGATAAGCCAATCTACTCATTCACTTAATATTAAAGAATAAAGAAGGTGATTTAAAGGACATTCAAACTTGGGATGATCATTAGAATGAGTCCATACCATTTCATGAAGGAACTAAACCTAGTCTTTAAGGAAGAGAAACAGGGCAGGACTGTTATTATGTTTTTCATGATGTTGAGTGCTAAAGTTAATGCAAAAGTAATAATGACCTGGCTAGCTATGACATTAAAAGTATGAACAAAAAAGAAAAGAATAGACAAATTGGACCTCATTAAAATAAAATACAATTCTTGTGCTTCTAAGAACTTCTAGAGAGTAAAAGGACAATTTAAAGAATGGGAGAAAATATTGTCAAATCATATCTGATTAAGGTCCAGTGTCCAGAATATATAAAGAACTCTTATATCTCAACAACAAAAAGATTATTAAATTTAAAATGGATTAAGGACTAAAATTGATATTGGTACATAGAAAATATTCAGAGGCTCAATAAACACATGAAAAGATGTCAACATCATGAATTATTATGGAGTGCAAGTCAGAACTATATTGACATAACACTTCATACCAACTAGGATGGCTAGAATAAAAGAAAAGGAAAATAATGAGCATTGGAGAGGAAAGGTAGAAACTGGAACCCTTTTACATTGCTGACGGGAAAACAAAATGGTTCAGTGGTGGCAGAAATTTGTTGGTTCCTTAGAAAGTTAAAGATAGAATCACCACATGACCCCACAATTCTACTTCTAGGTATATGCTCAAAAGAACTGAAAACAGACATTCAAAAAATTACATATATATGTATAGTTATAGCAGCACCAAAAGGTAGAAATAGCCCCAGTGTCCACCAGTGGAGGAATAGACAGAATATATTATATACACATAATGGAATATTATTCAGCCATAAAAATGAATGAAGTACTGACATGTGCTACTAAATAGATGAAACTGCAACCCCTTGGGTCCAGAGGCAACACCATCACACCTAAGCTACTGGGAAGCATGAAAGGCTGTAAGGTTCCCTGGAGTAGAAAAAGACAGTGGAGCAGGTCCAAGCCAGAGTGCCATCAGAACCACCACTTGGGATATGGAGTCTAACAAACACTATGGCATTGGAAGAACCATTGGTGGGAAAGGATACACTGTGGTAGCTCTAGTGGGAGAGTCCCAGGGCAGGTGCCTGGCATTCTGGGGCCATGTGATCGATCATGGAGTTATCGGTCCTTTAAGAAATAAACATGTTTTGACATAACACCTGTTAGAGTTGGAGCACTTCAATGTGGGACACAAAGTGACAATGACTTTGGAATTTCCCATTAGGAGCTAGGTTCTGTCACTAGGTCCAGAGGTCAGAGAGAAAGGCCTAGCAGCTCCTTTCTACGCTGTAACAGATACGTGAAATATCCATTATAGATAAATTCACAGAAATGGAACAAAGATTATTACTTGCCAGATGCTGGATAAAGAAGGAACTATATAGAGTTTTACTCTGGAGTGAAGGAAATATGTTGGAGTTGAATAGAGATTATGATCACATGACACTGTAACATTTAATAGAACATTTTACCAAATGCTACTTAGTTGTTCATTTTTAAACAATTTTATGTTATGTGAATTTCACAAGAATGAATTATTTGAAAATTATTGTACTCTGGAGGGGATGTTAGTCCAACCTCTAAGTAACTAAAAGATTCAAGCATGGAGGGCCTCCTCACATTTTTATTGAGTTCAAAGATGTGGCACCTTGAGAAACTGGATGGATCTTAGAGAATGGCTGTATTCTGTGACAGACATAATCAAGTGGTAGGCCCATTTGTAGCTGCAGTGCTCAATGTGGTATTTTAATCAAATCAATTAATAAGGTCTCAGGTACAAGATGTACAGCCACTGATTTGCCAAATGTGTTCTTTTTCTATTCAAATTAGGAAGCAAGATCAGAAACAGTTTGCATTCATGTGGGACAGACAACAATATTTATTTACAATTGTGCCTCAGGACTATGTTAAGCCTCCTGCCTTCTGTCATAATACAGTCCTAAGAGATCTGGACCACCTGGACATCTCAGCATCACACTGCTCATTAAACCAATGACATCATGCTGAGCTGGCAAGATAAGGAAGAAGCGACTCAGGCTCTCTAGGCCTTGGTTAGATGCCCATCCCAGAGAAGGGAGGATAAATCTTACCAAGACTCAGAGACTGGACACATAACTGCAGTTTAGGGGGATCTATTATCAGAAGAGTGCCATCATGTTCCTTTCCAGGTAAAAAACAAACTGTTGCACCTTGCATCTTCCACCATAGAGAAGGAAACACAGTACCTTGATAGACCCCCTTGGGTCCAGAGGCAACACCATCACACCTAGGAATAGCTACTGGGAAGCATGAAAGGCTGTAAGGTTCCCTGGAGTAGAAAAAGACAGTGGAGCAGGTCCAAGCCAGAGTGCCATCAGAACCACCACTTGGGATATGGAGTCTAACAAACACTATGGCATTGGAAGAACCATTGGTGGGAAAGGATACACTGTGGTAGCTCTAGTGGGAGAGTCCCAGGGCAGGTGCCTGGCATTCTGGGGCCATGTGATCGATCATGGAGTTATCGGTCCTTTAAGAAATAAACATGTTTTGACATAACACCTGTTAGAGTTGGAGCACTTCAATGTGGGACACAAAGTGACAATGACTTTGGAATTTCCCATTAGGAGCTAGGTTCTGTCACTAGGTCCAGAGGTCAGAGAGAAAGGCCTAGCAGCTCCTTTCTACGCTGTAACAGATACGTGAAATATCCATTATAGATAAATTCACAGAAATGGAACAAAGATTATTACTTGCCAGATGCTGGATAAAGAAGGAACTATATAGAGTTTTACTCTGGAGTGAAGGAAATATGTTGGAGTTGAATAGAGATTATGATCACATGACACTGTAACATTTAATAGAACATTTTACCAAATGCTACTTAGTTGTTCATTTTTAAACAATTTTATGTTATGTGAATTTCACAAGAATGAATTATTTGAAAATTATTGTACTCTGGAGGGGATGTTAGTCCAACCTCTAAGTAACTAAAAGATTCAAGCATGGAGGGCCTCCTCACATTTTTATTGAGTTCAAAGATGTGGCACCTTGAGAAACTGGATGGATCTTAGAGAATGGCTGTATTCTGTGACAGACATAATCAAGTGGTAGGCCCATTTGTAGCTGCAGTGCTCAATGTGGTATTTTAATCAAATCAATTAATAAGGTCTCAGGTACAAGATGTACAGCCACTGATTTGCCAAATGTGTTCTTTTTCTATTCAAATTAGGAAGCAAGATCAGAAACAGTTTGCATTCATGTGGGACAGACAACAATATTTATTTACAATTGTGCCTCAGGACTATGTTAAGCCTCCTGCCTTCTGTCATAATACAGTCCTAAGAGATCTGGACCACCTGGACATCTCAGCATCACACTGCTCATTAAACCAATGACATCATGCTGAGCTGGCAAGATAAGGAAGAAGCGACTCAGGCTCTCTAGGCCTTGGTTAGATGCCCATCCCAGAGAAGGGAGGATAAATCTTACCAAGACTCAGAGACTGGACACATAACTGCAGTTTAGGGGGATCTATTATCAGAAGAGTGCCATCATGTTCCTTTCCAGGTAAAAAACAAACTGTTGCACCTTGCATCTTCCACCATAGAGAAGGAAACACAGTACCTTGATAGACCCCCTTGGGTCCAGAGGCAACACCATCACACCTAGGAATAGCTACTGGGAAGCATGAAAGGCTGTAAGGTTCCCTGGAGTAGAAAAAGACAGTGGAGCAGGTCCAAGCCAGAGTGCCATCAGAACCACCACTTGGGATATGGAGTCTAACAAACACTATGGCATTGGAAGAACCATTGGTGGGAAAGGATACACTGTGGTAGCTCTAGTGGGAGAGTCCCAGGGCAGGTGCCTGGCATTCTGGGGCCATGTGATCGATCATGGAGTTATCGGTCCTTTAAGAAATAAACATGTTTTGACATAACACCTGTTAGAGTTGGAGCACTTCAATGTGGGACACAAAGTGACAATGACTTTGGAATTTCCCATTAGGAGCTAGGTTCTGTCACTAGGTCCAGAGGTCAGAGAGAAAGGCCTAGCGGCTCCTTTCTACGCTGTAACAGATACGTGAAATATCCATTATAGATAAATTCACAGAAATGGAACAAAGATTATTACTTGCCAGATGCTGGATAAAGAAGGAACTATATAGCGTTTTACTCTGGAGTGAAGGAAATATGTTGGAGTTGAATAGAGATTATGATCACATGACACTGTAACATTTAATAGAACATTTTACCAAATGCTACTTAGTTGTTCATTTTTAAACAATTTTATGTTATGTGAATTTCACAAGAATGAATTATTTGAAAATTATTGTACTCTGGAGGGGATGTTAGTCCAACCTCTAAGTAACTAAAAGATTCAAGCATGGAGGGCCTCCTCACATTTTTATTGAGTTCAAAGATGTGGCACCTTGAGAAACTGGATGGATCTTAGAGAATGGCTGTATTCTGTGACAGACATAATCAAGTGGTAGGCCCATTTGTAGCTGCAGTGCTCAATGTGGTATTTTAATCAAATCAATTAATAAGGTCTCAGGTACAAGATGTACAGCCACTGATTTGCCAAATGTGTTCTTTTTCTATTCAAATTAGGAAGCAAGATCAGAAACAGTTTGCATTCATGTGGGACAGACAACAATATTTATTTACAATTGTGCCTCAGGACTATGTTAAGCCTCCTGCCTTCTGTCATAATACAGTCCTAAGAGATCTGGACCACCTGGACATCTCAGCATCACACTGCTCATTAAACCAATGACATCATGCTGAGCTGGCAAGATAAGGAAGAAGCGACTCAGGCTCTCTAGGCCTTGGTTAGATGCCCATCCCAGAGAAGGGAGGATAAATCTTACCAAGATTCAGAGACTGGACACATAACTGCAGTTTAGGGGGATCTATTATCAGAAGAGTGCCATCATGTTCCTTTCCAGGTAAAAAACAAACTGTTGCACCTTGCATCTTCCACCATAGAGAAGGAAACACAGTACCTTGATAGACCCCCTTGGGTCCAGAGGCAACACCATCACACCTAGGAATAGCTACTGGGAAGCATGAAAGGCTGTAAGGTTCCCTGGAGTAGAAAAAGACAGTGGAGCAGGTCCAAGCCAGAGTGCCATCAGAACCACCACTTGGGATATGGAGTCTAACAAACACTATGGCATTGGAAGAACCATTGGTGGGAAAGGATACACTGTGGTAGCTCTAGTGGGAGAGTCCCAGGGCAGGTGCCTGGCATTCTGGGGCCATGTGATCGATCATGGAGTTATCGGTCCTTTAAGAAATAAACATGTTTTGACATAACACCTGTTAGAGTTGGAGCACTTCAATGTGGGACACAAAGTGACAATGACTTTGGAATTTCCCATTAGGAGCTAGGTTCTGTCACTAGGTCCAGAGGTCAGAGAGAAAGGCCTAGCGGCTCCTTTCTACGCTGTAACAGATACGTACATCTGGGGGTGAACCTGAGCAGGATCCGAGAGAAGAAGTTATATCCATGATGCACAGACCAGGCCCTGAGCCACCTGTGGGGCTGCCCCACTGCTTCTCCTTCAGGTTGTACCTCTGGCCACGGGGAGGTTTTCTCCAGCTGAGAAGGAGGGAAGCCAGTCTTGGTTTATGACCAGTTCAGCTTCGTTTGTGGGTGCCAACAAAATGTGGGCAGCGACTGCAGACCCACATTCCTCATGGCCCTGAAAGATGGTTGAGACTGATAATTTTCCAAATGAGCTAAAATTATGAGCAGTTGCCTATTGTGCTGCAAGAGGTTATAAATGCCCCCAAAGGTGCAGGCTCTCACTTACCTAGACAGCTCTCTTGCTATCTCTGAATGTCTAAATTGTCAGTAACAGAGACCAGCCTTGAACACACAGTATGGCACTGTCCCTTGAGGAGACCAATTGGCTATTTGGTGGCACATTGATCACACCAAATCCTTTTTATCTGAAAAGACCATCTGTTCAACCTCATATAGATAATAAATATATTCTAGGTATGGATTCTCTTTTCTGCCCACCCAGCCAAGCCTGCACCACTGTCTGGGGACTTACAACAACCTGATCCACAGATGTGACTTCACATACATCATCAGAACAGGGAGTGACACGAAGCGAAGGAAGTGTAGGATGAGAAGGTACTGAAGAGGCCCCTGCCTATGAGAGTCATGGGCTGTATCACACATNTGGGGACTTACAACAACCTGATCCACAGATGTGACTTCACATACATCATCAGAACAGGGAGTGACACGAAGCGAAGGAAGTGTAGGATGAGAAGGCACTGAAGAGGCCCCTGCCTATGAGAGTCATGGGCTGTATCACACATCACACCATCAAGAGGCTTCTAGCCTCATAGAACACTATACCCCTGTGCTGTGCTCAGTGGCGTCTGACTCTTTGTGGCCCCATGGACTGTAGCCAGCCAGGCTTCTCTGTCCCTGGGGATTCTCTAGGCAAGAATACTTGAGTGGGTTGCCGTGCCCTTCTCCAGGGGATCTTCCCAACCCAGGGATTGAATCCAGGTCTCCCATATTGCAAGTGGATTCTTTACCATTTGAGCCACAAAGGAGGCCCAAGAACACTTGAGTAGGTAGCCTATCCCTTCTCCAGAGGAACTTCCTGACCAGCAATCAAACCATGGTCCCTGCATTGCAGGTGGATTCTTTACCAGCAGAGCTACTAGGGGAGCCTCTATAGAACACCATGGTTAATCTCGAAAAGCACAATTGAAATGCCAACTCAGAGCAACTACCTGGAAAGGAATAGGTGCCACTCTTCCTAACACAGTGCACTTATTTAAGCAAGGATCTCTCTCTAAGTTGCTCTTCCCCCAATAGGAAGTATATGTGTGTTCAGAAATCAAGGGGTTGAAGACCTGAGTGACCCTGTTAACCATTTTTCCCAGTGTTTCACTGGGGGAGCTTATAGTTTTGTCCTCATGCTTCGAGGTTCTTCAGGGTTGAAGGTCCTTGTACCTAAAGGGCTACAGTCTTGCTAAGGGACACTGCTAGGAATCCTACCAAAGTAAAAAGTTAGCCTGGACATATTGGACTCCTTGTTCCTAGGGGAAAAAAAGACCTGGCAAAGAGGGAGTCACCATATTAGCAGGGGTAATTGGCCTTCATCTATAGGATGAGCTAAGTCTCTTTTTCTGTGATATAGGGGCAAGGAGAAACACCTGTGAATCCAGAAGACGTACCCATGGGCTTGGGCACCTCCCCATACTTGCTTGCTCTGTTGAGCTATGCATGGTTATGTACAGTCTCTCAGAACTGAAAAGAGGAGGACTGTCAGAATTTCCGGCCCTTCAGGAAGGAAGGTTTGGATCCCACCCCTCGGTGGGCCACCCATGCAGTCTGAGAGGGTAGCTGAGGGCAAGGGGACTTAGAATGGATCACGGAGGATCAGTTAAGAGTCGGAGATCCTCCGAAGCAATGGGGTCTCCAGTTCATCCCATTAACCATCCCCTTGTGAGTTTCCCCTCAGAAACGAAGGCCACGGAAGGTGTGGAGGAACGGTTCCCAAGTCTGAGGAGAGAAGCAGGTCCGGAGAGCTCGGGGAGGAAGGATCTTTCTCACTGGCCTTTTCTCATAGAGCATAAATGGCAANCCATTAACCATCCCCTTGTGAGTTTCCCCTCAGAAACGAAGGCCACGGAAGGTGTGGAGGAACGGTTCCCAAGTCTGAGGAGAGAAGCAGGTCCGGAGAGCTCGGGGAGGAAGGATCTTTCTCACTGGCCTTTTCTCATAGAGCATAAATGGCAAAGGGCCTCATCTGCTGCGCTCCAGGATCATCACTGGGTTATCCCGAGATCACACTCCCTTGGGCCACTTCCAGCCAGTGAACAGGGCAGCAGAACATACTAAGAGCTTCTGTAAGTTGATGTAGAATTTGTAAACAAATCAATAGCACCAGAGATTAGAGAAATCATCAGGCATTTATCAGAACAGGGGAGCACCTAGCTAACATGAAAAGTCTCAGGTAGCAAATAATCAAGACACAGTTTGCTGTGTTACACTGATCAGATTGATAGATAATAATGAGGTTCCTGAGCATGAGGAGGAGAGGGAGAAGTAGTAATGATGCGACAGTCCTGAAAGTCGTTCAGTTGGTAAGGAAATGGGACTTATCCATGTGGTTCTGTAAACTGATCTAGTTATCTGGAAGAGCAGTCTGGCAAAATTTTGTANGATAATAATGAGGTTCCTGAGCATGAGAAGGAGAGGGAGAAGTAGTAATGATGCGACAGTCCTGAAAGTCGTTCAGTTGGTAAGGAAGTGGGACTTATCCATGTGGTTCTGTAAACTGATCTAGTTATCTGGAAGAGCAGTCTGGCAAAATTTTGTAAAAAATTAAAGTATCTAACTCCTAAAACCAAGTGCATCAGCCATATTTCAGTTGAATATAGCAAAAACAAAACTAGAGGTCAGAAGCACGAAGCAATTCAAGACAGGAGGGTAGGTGCATGACATGTTGTCAGAAAGGCTGAGGGAACAAGCCCCATGTAGGGACTTTGAGAATAACTTTTCCATGGCAGCCCCTCTCTCTGGCCCACCTGAGATGCTACTGACCCTGCCACAAAGACTGGGGCATCAGGATGGAGTACCACCATATCGCCATTATCTCAGGGTCAGAAGATGTCACCCCTATTGTCAGCTCCCAGACTACAACACAACAGTTCACAGGCCAAAGTGTGCCCTGTATCTGGGATCTGGACTGTGCTGCTGGAAAAAAAATAAAGAAATAAAAAGTCTCTGTGCCTGCTTGTCAGCAGAACAGCCCAGCCTTCACCTCACTTTTTCCTTCCAAGTTTCCCTGTGAGAATCTGACTGGAAATCTAAATAAGTCTGCTAGGACAGATTGAAGGGATTTCCTAACTTTCCGGGTTTTGGGATTTGGTCAGGCAAATAAGCAGACATGTAAAATGGAAGCTGAGCACCAATCTGCTAGATCCATCACATCTGGCAATTTCCCTCCTAAGCACACACACAGAACACTCTTTCTCCAATTATCTGGCTAATTCTTTGTTATGCTAGATATTTCCTGTAGGATGTTAACCATCCCTGACCCTCTGGTATCAATTGCCAGTTGTCCTCCAGACATTGATATGAACAAGCGCATGGACACATTTCCAAACACACCCCAGGCAGAAAATGCACCCATTACATATGAACCATTTCCTTGAGATGTTTTCAGTATATTTGCCTGTGGCTATTCACAGGAGCCTTGGCAACTATCGTAGAGAAAAATAACAGCCTATATGATCAACAATAGCAGAACACAATGGAGAAATACACTCATCTGTGTAACTTGCATCAATTAAAATGCAGGAATCACCTCCATGGTATTAAGAAGAACAGTACTCAAGCAGATCATCTTTGATGGGGATAAACAAAACAAAATGAGTCATAAAAAGGCTGCTACTCTTGGGCCCAACACTTGACAAAAGCATAGATGGAGTTTCAGGATGTGTAGACAAAATCTGCCTCTTGAGTGAGTATTAGTCCTGTCTTTTGGGAATACAAAGGGCTCCCACTATTTAGTTCATGCTTTTGCATGTCTGTTGATATCAAATGATAAGAGATTACAAGGTGACAGAGGCCATGATGACATCAGTTCACACAGAGGATGCTAATATTTGTATAGCAGACTGTGGTGATTTGATAAGGCTGTTTGAGGCCAAAGGTGACAAGCCCAGGGACTGTGGCTGCCTGGAGTTTTAACCCAGTCTCCACAGGGGCTGAAAGGATCAATACTACAAGCAACTTTAACCCACTTGATGAGTTAACCTTTGGGAAGATCTGTATTAATAAGGATCAACAAACAATGTTCACATTGGCCTCACTGTTTATTCTGCCAAATCAGACTTTTCCTTAAAGGAGTTAGATTTTTGAGAATCATGTCATCAATACACTCAAATTAAATATAATGAAATGAAATGTACCCAGAAGAGGTAGCCTACAAGAGCAAACACCATGTCAAATCCATTTTGGCATTTCCATCTACTCCCTGAGTGCTAACCTCAGCACTTGGTACACCTAAATGCTTGTTAACTTAAGGGTTTCTGTTTTCATTGACATAGGTCCCAAGCTGACTGCCATTTAATCCCTTGATGGCAACCCTAGCCTTCATTATGTGATGAGGAAAAGGACAGAGAATTAAAAGTCTCTGATTACAGAGTATTCCCATAGAATGATTTTGTCCTAAAAAGACTGTCTAGGGCCATCTGGTGAGCAAATAGAAACTATCAGGCTGTCCTCAAATCTATGAAATTCTCTCCATATCCTGAAAACAACTCCAGTCTTAGCAATCACTAGAAACTAAATCAGGTGGAGAGGAGGACACAAAGGAAGATTTACTTTTATAGTACGCTCAAAATCTTGGTTACACATTCTGCCAAGCCCATTTCAGAACAACAAAAAGATGTTTTTAAAAGTAAAAAAGGAAGAAGACGAAAAAGAGAAGAGGGGAGAGGATAGTGAGGAGGGGGAGGAGGAAGATGAGGAGGGATAAATAGTATGGGGATGGTAAGGGTGCATCTGCAATGCCAAGATCAATAACAGTTCCTTTTATAGCTCTTCAAGGAAATCAGACATTCCCATGTGGACCTAATGTCTCTCACCCTTTCAGCCAATCCCAAGGTCTCAGAAATCTTTGNTTTTTTTTTTTTTGGTTCCTCTGGGTTTCAAAACATTCTACTTGAACAGTAGGCTTAATAACATTAAGTCACTGGAGCATTTGTGTATCCAATGCTTACCCTTTTATATTAATGAAGAGTATTCATAAGTTTCTGGAGAATATAGGTTGCATACCATCAGTGCCTAAAAGCAGTGCATGCTGAGTCTGTGTAGTTCCAAAGGGAGTTCTCAGACTAAACACGTTATAAGACATCAGCCTTACCAAAGGAAGACTTTCTAGGGCTCACCACCTACCAGATGGGTAAGTATTGGACTGCTCACTAGAAGGTGCAGTGACGGTCACACATAGGGACTTCAGTGTCCTATGAAAGAGCAATTCATTTCATTACTGTTAAATGAACCACCGGAAATATAAGTTCATCTCATGTATCTGTCACCTAATTTGTTTTTCATTCTATTCATTAAGAATATCTTCAATCTGGCACCAAAGATGGACAGTTTACAACCCTTGTGTATACTTTACTTAAGTGTTTAATAGAGTTAATCATCTTTTGGAAGGCAAGTATTATTAACCATACAGATATATCACAGTTTGGATTTTTAAATGTGACATATATATAAATGAAGATTTTATAGACTTCAAGGAATGGGCCCATTAGGCAAGTCTTCCACATCAGAACCAAGTTTATTCAACTTTTTATGCCTGTACATATGGGTAGCTTAAAATCTGTTGCAGAAACACCACTAGGTTTAGTAAATGGCATTATGAATCTGATTCTGTTCTTTCTAAATAAGGATTGATCCTTCTCATCTTTCATTCTGCAGTTATTCTTACTCCATCAGATGCTCAGGACTTGAAATAACCCTGAGCATTTCCTATCAGGAAATCAAACTGCCTAGCTAATACAGCCTACTGCTACTGCTAAGTCACGTCAGTCGTGTCCGACTCTGTGTGATCCCATAGACGTCAGCCCACCAGGCTCCCCCGTCCCTGGGATTCTCCAGGCAAGAACACTGGAGTGGGTTGCCATTTCCTTCTCCAGTGCATGAATGTGAAAAGTGAAAGTGAAGTCGCTCAGTCGTATCTGACTCTAGCGATCCCATGGACTGCAGCCCACCAGGCTCCTCTGTCCATGGGATTTTCCAGACAAGAGTACTGGAGTGGGGTGCCATTGTACATAATAATTCTATTCATGTTATATCTCTAAATACCATCAAGATGAGATTCCAAATCTATATTTTAGATATTGAGATGATGAGACACTGAAAGCAAAGACACGTGGAAAAGGATCACACAGAACACAAAAACCTGGCCCAGAGGTCTGAAAATGTTTTGATATCAGCCTGAGAAGAGAAATGGAGGTAATGAACTGAGGAATCTTACAACTATAGGGCAGTGATCCACAGCATATAGCAGGCTTCTCTTCTATCACTTTCAGTTTAAATGGCATCAACCTCCAGATCCAGTTTGGAATCTAGTGACACTGAGATTTAGAATATCACATTTGGATTTAAATTATTCTGGTCTCAAGGCATGTTCCATAATTCCCATAAACATTTTTTTCTTCTAAAGCCACTAGAGCCTGAGGTTGTTTGAAAAAATCAGATAAGGGATCACACACTATCAGAACAAGGAACAAGGACACAATGGTCACAACCTGAGGCTCTGCAACACTTGAGACTCTGCTTTGAGAATAATGTCAAACCGCATAAGCCTACGGATAGAGTGAATACCTTTCATTCTAAGGAGAACTCCCAACTTGCCACTCAATACCAACAGCATCCTACTTTTCAGGCTGCTCCCAAAAGTGAGAATGCATATCAGGTTTGTTTGCTTGCATGAGATACCTATGAAGTCTATCTTTCAATGCCTCACAACTAATGGGGCTTATACCAGAATAAAGCCAAATCATTTTATCTTTGTGCATGCTTCTGAAGTGTCAGAATGTGATCTGTAGATATTCCTGAAACGTTCTAGGAAAGGAGTCCACAACAAGACACAATAATCATGCATGTTTAAGATATGTAGTTTCTTTCTGTTTTCTCTAAAATGACCCACACTGCTTAACATGCACCAGGTAAGCCCCATTTTATAAGCCACTAATGGAGAAGCTGCAGCAACTAATTAGCTCCAACCAGTTCAAGTCAAACTGTTATTAACAAAATCTGAAAGTTAAATAGAAGTTCATTATTCCCCCAGTCATTGGCTCCCCCTCCCTGGGGTGTGTTTAACTTGCAGCAATGGTTTTGCCTTTTCTTGATTAAATCTCATTATAAGAAAGGCACACGCACTTGTGCCCAAGTCTGAAAGAACCCATAGTTGTGCCAAGCCATCCATTAGGCTGGAGACGGTCAGATATTAGCAGGGCAGACACTTCTCTTCCAATTCAGCCTGGAGCATGGTGAGAAATACAGTTTCATGCCTTCTGCTTTTCCTTATAGGTTCCTTTTACACTTCATTGAAAAATGGACCATCCGCATTTTTCAATTCAAAAAAAGCATTGTTGCAGAGATTTGTGTTAGTTTCTACTCTTCCATGAGCCCTCCAAGGGAACACAGGATACACTGCATGCCCAACATACAGTGTTAGACAGTTGGTAGTATGTAAAAAGGAATCAAGACAGTGTTTATAGTCAGTTTTTCAGAAAAGGCAAAGGCTGAGGCAGGCCTATAGCTTAATAACCAAGGATGAACCCTGTATGCAAGAACAGCCTTACTGAAGTTAACCCATATCTTGTCATGAGAACCTCGTCTTGCGTATAAAACTGTTTCTCACATCCAGCAGTAAAAGATATTTATACAGAGAGCTTCTGTATAGGTCCACAGGCATTTTCATCCTCTCCCTACCTTCAGCTGGAAGGATACATATAATAAAACTTTATATACATGTGACATTTGTTTAATATCTGCCAATTAACTGAAATAGCATTTATAACCTATAGTTTATTACATTTTTCCGGATCACTTCTGATTTAGGTATTCAACTTCGTAAATGAAATATAATGTTATATTTTGCAACAAACAAAAATCTTACAGCTTCTAGAGTTGGAATCTAAAGAATAGAATTTAAATTTTGGCTCTTTATCACAATCCCTTGGGTAAGTCACATATGACTGGCATGACCATCCCCATCTGCAATTCTAACTATGCATCTCAAACTGTGGAGAAAACACAGGTAAGCAGGTGTCTTCGCTGCAGAATATTTCAGAATTTTAAATCATATGTTAAAATAAGATTTAAAATGTAACCTTCATAGGTATTATTCAAAAAGGGAATATAATATAAAGCACATTCCAAAGTTTTTTTGTAAAAGCACAAACTTGTTTTTCGTAGTATACAAAAATTTCATGGACAGTTTGGAAAGTATTTGGATAATCCAGGGTTTCTTAATCTTGGCATGACTGACATTTTCAATCAGATGATTCTTCATCATAGGTGATATTGTGCACAGTGTAGAAGGCATAGTGGCAACTCTGGCCTCTTCTCACTAAATGCTAACAGCAATCCTCCCACTCCTGATCATAACAATAAAAATATGTCTCCAAACGTCCTCCAGGGGCAAAACTGCCACTGGTATAGAACCATGGGATGGATCAATTTTCAGTTGCCGTTCTAGCCAGAATGTGACAGTTCCCTCTTTAGGGAAAAAAAAAAAAAAAAGTCCCAGAGAGGCAGTATATGGTAGTCATTTGCAATGCAGGGTCTAAAGGTAAATTCTGAGGGTTCAAAGCCAAGGTCTATCCTATGTGTCTAGTACCACAGAACTTAATACATGGGAGTTGTGCTTTTTGAATTTCCAAAATGGTACTAATAATGAGAGCATTTACCTCATGCATGTGTTATAAAGCTTTGATAAAATTATGTTTGAAAATCATTTAATACAATTCCTAGAAAAAGTAAAGTGTGTTATGCATATCAGCTCAAATACTCTCTGGAATTCATTCTCTATTAACCTTAATTCATTTAGTTGTTAATTATTTTTAAAGGTCACTTGCATTTTTAGAAATAGGTTACCTCCTAAATAATTTCCTTTTGCTACCAACTCTCGGTTTTATTTCCTTAAAGGACTCCATTCATCAAAAACTCTATGTTTTAATCTTCCCTGTTGCCCTTCTATGCTGGCTTCCTAATGATGGGGTTCTGATTTACTTGGAGCCATGGAAAATTTCTTCATCTCAAGTTGTTGATTCCAGAAATTTTGCTCTAACATTTTCAAAGAAACTCTTAGGCAATTTTCCATGAAAATTGACTAAGAATGACTAAAAATATATAATAATGACACAAAATAAGATGATTTAAATTCTATTTTCCTTGAAAACAAGAGAATGATTTTTCTTGCCTTTTTTTTTGCTCATTTTGGTTTGTCAGTAACTAAGAGAAGTAATTTACATCCTACATTTTTCCTGTCTAAGAAATTCTGCAAGACAACTACTTTAAATGAAGCCATGTCTGTGTATCTAAGCAACAAAACAATGATTGATTTCTGATTCATTTCTGATAAGGCTACTTTTGGTCAATTATTAACCATGCCAGGGATACTCAGGTTTCTTTTAGTGTATGTCCTGACACCATTATGTGCTTTGGCTAATAATTATTCCTAAAGTCTTTGGGGTGCTCCTTGTTTGATGAAGAGATCAATATTTCTATGGCTGATATAACAGAACTCACTCTGCGCACATAGCTTGGTGTTCCACATTTCATTGTCCGTTTGCATACAGCTAAAGAACTGCGAGAGCTGGCGGGCGCACTAAGCGCTGCCAAGAGGAGCTACCCCACGTCTGAGGTCAGGGGAGGCCGGGAGGAGCTACCCCGTGTCTGAGGTCAGGGGCGGCCGGGAGGAGACACCCCGCATCCGAGGTCAGGGGCGGCTGGGAGGAGACTCCCCGCGTCCGAGGTCAGGGGCAGCCGGGATGAGACACTCCACATCCGAGCTTAGGGGCAGCTGGAAGAAGCCACCTCATGCTCGAGGTCAGGGGCGGTGACCCTGAGGAGCCACCCCGAGCCCGAGGCCAGGGGCGGCAGCTAGGTGGAGCCACCTCACGCCCCAGGCCAGGGGCAGAGACCCCGAGGAGCCACCCCGGGGCCCCAGGCCAGGGGCGACAGCTGGAAGAAGCCACCCATGCCAGGGGCCAGGGCCAGTGGCAGGGAGGAGCAGCCCGAGGAGTGGTGGCTGCGCAGGCGCAGGAGGGTCTAGAGGAGCTATCCCACATTGAAGGTCAGGATTGGTGGCGGTAGGGAGATACCCTTCATTCAAGGTAAGGAGCAGCGGCTGTGCTTTGCTGGAGCAGCCGTAAAGAGATACCCCACACCCAAGGTAAGAGAAACCCAAGTAAGATGGTAGGTGTTGCAAGAGGGCATCAGAGGGCAGACACACTGAAACCATTCTCACAGAAAACTAGTCAATCTAATCAGACTAGGACCACAGCCTTGTCTAACTCAGTGAAACCAAGCCATGCCTGTGGGGCAACCCAAGACAGGCAGGTCATGGTGGAGAGGGCTGACAGAACCTGGTCCACTGGAGAAGGGAATGGCAAGCCACTTCCNCCCACTCCAGTACTCTTGCCTGGAGAATCCAGGGACAGGGGAGCCTCGTGGGTGCCATCTCTGGGGTCTCACAGAGTTGGACATGACTCAAGTGACTTAACAGCAGCAGCACACAACTTCTGACAGAACCCACACTAAATCTCAATATTGGACAAACAATCCTTGCTGATAAAAATTTCTAGGTATATGAAAACAACCCACAGTTTAAAAGTAGTCACCAATTTGAAGAGCTCAAATGCCACCCTCTGCAAAGAATTAAAATAGAAGCAAAGCTATTTTATCAAAGAAATTTTAATTGGTATCTAATTCCCATTTTTAAAGGAGACATAATATCTGTTAAGCTAAAGGAATCACTCATGAAAATCTAACAACTACATGAATACATTTCTCCTCAGCGTCAGTAAATCCTAGAAGTAATTTAGACTTCCATAAACTGATGAGGGGAAATTTGTTTGTACCCAATAATTGCACTGTTTCTTTAGCCAAATTTTCATTTGTACTTAGTGGGAACCAAAACAAAAATTGAACATGGGAAAGTTTTAAAGTATTTCATTTATGTCATTTCTTAAAAAAAAAAAAAGAAACATTAAAAAATATTCAAATAAACTGAGTAAAAGAACTCATGGTAAATAAAAATAGTGCATACAAAAACACATGGTGATGAGCATAGAAATTAGCAAACCAAAGTGGAATAACTCAGCAATTCTCAGTGATATATAAAGAAATAAAAGGCTATAATATGCCACATTGAGAGAGATATTGTTAAACTGCCCTTTTGTAGGAGCCCAGAAATAAAATACATGTAGAGTGCTCTTGGTGATTTCAAAGTACAGGAGTGGGAACTTCAGGTTTTTTTGTTTTTTTTTGTCAGCATAAGGATATGTGGTTTGGAAAATAGGAGTGATATGGAGGACATAATCTATTTTTTTAAATTTATGAATCTAATGAAATATTTTTGAGGAATTTTTTAAAAATTTATTTTTAATTGCTTTACAATATTGCATTAGTTTTTGCTATATATCAACATGAATCATCCATGGATATACATAATTCTTTTAAATTCTATATTTCTCATCTCTTAGGAATAAGAGATGATAGCTAATGTTTCATTCATTTCATTGATCTAAAAACATCATTGAAAACCTATACTCTGCCAGGCTACTTACTAAATCATGGGGATAAGTAATGACCAAAACAGGCCCAATCCTGGATTTCAGGTCTAGGAATAGAGATCATCAAGAAAGTGGATGGACAGAGTGAACAGAGTTCAGTGATCCAAGGAGATCAAGGCGGGAATGTTAGGGGAACTTCAGGGAGACTGAAGTATTGGCCAGAGAAGTAGATAGTCAAACTAATATCTGATCTGCTTTTTACTCATAAATAATATGTTGTTGTTTTAGTTGCTAAGTCAACGCTGACTTTTTGCTGTCCCATGGACTATAGCCCACAGAGGCTGTCCATGTGATTTCCCAGACAAGAATACTGCAATGGGTTGCCATTTCCTTCTCCAGGAGATCTACCTGACCCAGGGATTGAAATTAAGTCGTCTGCACTGCAGGCAGATACTATACCACTGAGCCACCTGGGAAGCCTCTAAATAATCTGTTTAGGTACAACTTAATAATATCTTTTTCTCTCATTCTAGTTCACTATTAATGGTCTTCTAGTTCTAATACCTGATTAAAACCAATTGATTAGGTAGAAGAGAAAAAGTCTGCCTACCATTTAAAGAGAAGTGAGTCTGAGAACTGAAAACAACCGATAAGCCAACAGAGGAAGTTGATGCAGATCCCCCAAAGCACCCCCATCTTGGAATTATTTAAAGAGAAAAAAATCATCTTACACATCTCAATATTTTTCAAAGCCAGCAATAAGAGTTCATATCTGCCATGGACATTGAATAAAAGGCTAAATACTGCTGTCACTTCTTATTAAGTGTATAGCAAAGGATAATCTTGGTGGTAAGGATACATTTCGTAAAATGTGTTTGAGAAAAGGAGTTGGCTTCCTTCAGCCCCTGAGCTGTATCCTTGGGCTGATATGCATATCTGTTGTGAGCTTCTGAAGGTGTACTTTGCCTGGATTCTTTGGGGTTACTCACCCTGGAAACGACCCAGAACTTCTCTATCACAATTTCCTCAACAAGATGTCACTCCCTCTTCACAGACTTCAGAAGGAAAGAAGAATACAGCGCAGGCTGTGCTCCCTTTACATACCCGCTGTTTGTTTATCTCAATACCATCACAAATTTCTATGGATATGTTGATTTTATTGAGGAACTTGTGTGACAAAAGTAATTGCCAAGGTATTAAGGGATATTTCAAAATAAGTACTGCAAGCTGCATATGCCTGTCTTCCAGTCCAATGGGGACAGAACATCAGTGCAAGAAAAAGGCACCTTTCACTTGAGTGAAACATACTTCCATTTCTGGCTCACTTCCCTGTCTGGAGCCCCATTATCTTCCTGGAGAGTGTCTCTGGTTCACATTTGAACACTGTCAATCCCTCCCGTCCTTTCAGAGAGACCCCAGTTGTTAATCTGTGTATCAGCATACAGATTTGAGACAATCTGAGTACTGATTTGCTTCAGTACATTTTCCAAAGCATAAGTAATTCCTACTACAATAGTACCACAGAAAAAGGAGGGAAGAGGAGGATGGCTAGAGAACAAGCTAGGATGAACTTGACATTCAGTGCCAGTCTGGACCCTGTGATGTCTCATTAGTGTGAGGGGCAAAGATGACTGCTCACTCTTCTTAATCATCCAAATGGTAACTGTTAAGTCAAATACAAACATCACTTCCAAAGGCAAACCCTGCATTTCCTGAGACAGAAAAGTCAAAATCCACCGAGAAGATAAACAGTTTCTTAACAGCCCTCTAGTGTGTTCAGCTGTTCATACCCTCTGCACATGTCAAGGTAGTACTTGACATGTATGTGTTACCTGGCCAGAGCGGGACTGTTCTCCATTGTTTCATGCTGCTCACACACAGCCCATCTGTGTCCCTCCTATGTGTGAGATGTGGCCTGTTATAGAAGCATCCTCATTCCCTTTACCACTCTTCTCTAATAGTAAATACGCAGTAGAAGTTTTACATGTAAAGATCTTATTTTTGGGGATCAATTTGCCTTTTGAGACAATTCAAAATTTTGACCCTGGCTTTCTCAAAGGTACTCTGATGCCTTTGCACTGGCATCTGAAGTGCATTTGGTTTAATCTAAGAAGTAACATATATGAGCTTTTTTATTCTTCTTACTGCTGCTAAGTTGCTTCAGTCGTGTCCGACTCTGTGCGACCCCATAGATGGCAGCCTACAGGCTCCCCCATAGATGGCAGCCTACAGGCTCCCCCATCCCTGGGATTCTCCAGGCAAGAATACTGGAGTGGGTTGCCATTTCCTTCTCAAATGCATGAAAGTGAAAAGTGAAAGTGAAGTTGTTCAGTCATGTCTGACTCTTAGTGACCCCATGGACTGCAGCCTTCCAGGCTCCTCCATCCATTGGACTTTCCAGGCAAGAGTACTGGAGTGGGTTGCCATTTCCTTCTCCAATTCTTCTTACCAGAAAGGTAATTATATGCATACTAACCATCCCAAGATATCCTTGCAATTATTGAGGAAAGACAAGGCTTTATGGAAGGAAGACGTTTTCAGAATCTTGGTATGGGCCAAGGGCCATGACATCCTTATGAGCTGAATATATGCTCTCCAGGTTAAATGATACACCTTTTGTTGGTTAAAAAGCACTGCTAACCCCAACTTCAGAATCATGAATTACTGAACAAGGGCCCTGTAAACACCATTAATTAATGATACACAACAGAGCTTTCTTGGAAAATGACAGTTATCCCAAGAAGAGAGTATGCTGGAAGCCCCTCCTTAGCATGTATAATTCTATTTGTCCATGCAGCAAAGACTTCAGATATTTCCGGCCACGAAGGAGAGATGTGTTCCCCTCACTAAATTCTTTTCAGAGATGGTCCCAGCAAGTTACAAAGAGATCAGTATTTTTCAATTTTACATTCTACTCAACTAGATTTGGCTTAATATTATACTCTAATAAGGTTAGATGCACTTTAGTTTTACTGGAAAGCTCTTGGTTATAATCCTAATTATCATTATAGAATTCAAGTTTTGTTAAGCCATTAGCAATGCCTTATCAGATTAATTTGACACTTACATTTTATCTTTAAAAGGAAAATGACTCTAAGATAATCATATAAACCTTATAGGAGTAAAGGCCCCCAAATATAAGGTCCAGAATTGAAGAAGAGGATTATGTGAGCCATGTGAGAGGTTGATTTGGGATTTGGCAGAGGACCCATTCAGCTATAACCTGAAGATAAAGAGATACAGAGGAAAATCAAAAGCTAACTGGTAAGGGAGAAGTATGTAAATAGGGCTGTGAGTTGGAGACAGCCTTATTAATTTTCAGGGGAAACTTGTATACAGTATCATGAACAAAGAACACTTACATTACAGATTCTGTAGAGATCCACTGAGGAATAGAAAAGAAAAAAGGAAGAAAACAAAATATAACCAAAGCCAAATCCAGTGCCGTTAAAAGAGTGCGTGTATGTGAGCACATCCACGCTTAAACTCACACACGCCTTTAAGCTTGATGCTGTCTAGAGCATATACAATACCCATCACTAGAAAGCTGTTTATGGTTTTCCTTTCCTAATACAACATCTTTTGCAAAGAACATGCCTCCTGCATTATTTATATTCAGAAGACTTGTATAATAAGGTACAGGTACATTTCCATTACATTGCATGCATTTCTATAAAGGTACTCAATACCAAAACTGATTTGGAGACTAATGAATCTTGTGCGAGGAGGGTGGCTTGGTGACTAAGTTAGGCTGCATGCCATTTTTAGATATCACTACATTATTTTTATTGCTAAAACTGCTATTTCCTACTATTCATTTTAAAGAATAAGCATCTATGCCCTTATTTAAGATGTTCCATCTTCTTACTGATTCTCAGGATTATTCAGCTAAAAGACACTTTGAAGACTATCAGAAAAGCAAGTTATTGAACTAAATTCATTTCCTTAAAATCACCCTAATGTTTGTCCTAAAAAACCTTTCGTTTGATGGACCCTGTGTGTGTGTGTGTGTGTGTGTGTGTGTGTGTGTTCAGTCTTCGACTCTTGGTGTTGTATATTCTTTGGGTTTTTTGTTGTTTAGTCCCGTATCATACAGAGTATTTTCACTGCCCTAAAAAATCCCCCGTGTTCTGCTATTCCTCACTCCCCCTTAACTGCTGGCAAATATTGACTTTTTCAAGGTCTCCACAGTTTTGCTTTTTAAAGACTATCATATAGTTAAAATCATAGCATACAAACATTTCATATTGGCTTTTTTTGACTAGTAAGATTCACTTAAGTTTTCTCCATGCATTTTCATTGCTTGATCTTGTTTTTAAAGTTGGATAATATCTCATTGTCTGTATTTACCACTGTTTATATATCCATTCACTTATTAAGGTGTGTCTTGACTGCTTCCATATTTTGGCAATTATGGATAAATATTACTATGCAGATTTGTGTGGACACA
The DNA here is from genome assembly GCA_006410875.1 of Neotragus pygmaeus. NCBI lineage: Eukaryota > Metazoa > Chordata > Mammalia > Artiodactyla > Bovidae > Neotragus > Neotragus pygmaeus. The sequence goes on along the minus strand of SJYV01026595.1, from coordinate 745,854 downwards.
TATTTTCAGTTCTTTTGGGTTAATACCAAGGAATGTGATGGCTGGAGCTTAAGGCAAGGGTATGCTTGGGAGAAGGCAATGGCAACCCACTCCAGTACTCTTGCCTGAAAAATCGCATAAACGGAGGAGTCTGGTAAGCTGCAGTCCATGGGGTCGCTAGGAGTTGGACCCGACTGAGCGACTTCACTTTCAGTTTTCACTGTGAAGCCTTGGAGAAGGAAATGCAACCCGCTCCAGTTTTCTTGCCTGGAGAATCCCAGGAACGGTGGAGACTGATGGGCTGCCGTGTATGGGGTTGCACAGAGTTGGACACGACTGAAGCGACTTAGCAGCAGCAGCAAACTTCCAAACTAACTGCCCTCCAGTTTATTCCTATCAGCTCCACATCTTTGACAGCATTTGGTGCTATCAGGGTTTCAGATTTTTGGCCATTCTCACAGGTATGGGGCGGTATCTCACTGTCATTTTAATTTGCATTCCCTTGATGTCATATAATATGGAGCATATTTTCATGTGTTTATTCACCACCTGTACGTTTCATTGGTGAGGTACCTCTTAATACTTTTGGCTGATTTTTTAATTGGGTTGTTTGTTTTATTAGTGAATTGTGAGGGTTTTTTTGTACACTTTGAATAACAGTCCTTTATTACATGTATCTCTTGCAAATTTTTTCTCTCAAGGTGTGGCTTGTCTTCTAATTATCCTGACATTATCTTTCACACAACAGAAAATTTAATTGTAATGAAATTCTGGCTGTCTGTGATTTCTTTCACAAATCAGGCCTTTGATGTCATAGCTAACTAGCAACATACCTCGGATCACATAGGTTATCTCCTGTGTTATCTTCTAGGAGTATATATTTTTGTGTTTTATGTTTAGGTCTGTGATCTACTTTAAGTTAATTTTTGTGAAGGGCATAAAGTCTGTTTCCAGATTCATTTTTTTGCATGGGGATTTCCAGTTACTCTAGCACCACCTTTTGAAGAGATCATTGTATATAGTCTTTACTTTCTTTAGCAAAAACTGGTTTGCCATATTTAAGTGGATCCATTTCTGAGATCATTACTCTATTTGTTTATCCTTTTACCAGTACCAATCTGTCTTGATTATTTTACTTTATAGTAAGTCTTGAACTCAGACAGTGTGAGGCCTCCAATGGTGTTTATCTCCTTTAATACCGTGTTGAAATACCTGAATTGTTTTCTTGTACATATAAACTTTAGAATCAGTTTGTTGATATCCTGTAACTCATTTGGTGGAGTATGTATCCATTCTGTCTGACTTTTTTCACTCACCATAATTCACCCACATTCATGTTTCAGTTGTTCACTCTGTTTTTTTTTTTCTTTTTGTAATTGCATTGTTGTTTCATTTCTTTTTAAATTTTTTATTGGAACAAAGCTGATTTAAAATATTATATATGAATGCATGTATATGGAATCTAGAAAATGGTACTAATGAACCTATTTTTGTAGGACATCAGTGAAGATGCAGACACAGAGAACAAACTTGTAGACACAATGAGGGAAGGAGAGGATGGGACAAATTGGGAGAATAGTATGGAAACATATACATTACCATATGTAAAACAGATGGCAAATGGGAATTTACCATGTGACACAGGGAGCTCAACTCAGTGCTCCATGGAAACCTAGAGTTGTGGGATGGGGTGGGAGATAGGAGATAGTTCAGAAGGGAAGGGACATATGTATACCTGTGGCTTATTCATGTTGATGTATGGAAGAAACCGACACAATGTTGTAAAGCAATTATCTTCCAATAAACCAACATTGCAATTCTGCACTAAATCCTACAATTGATTGTGATCTATTATCCTTTTTATATGTTGTTAATTTGATTTAATGACACTTTATTTGAATGTTTATAATCAATACTCATATTATACCCGTGTTTATTGTGGTTATTTTTATGTCTTTGTCTTATTTTGCTATCAGAATAATTCAGGCCTCATATACTGAGTTGAGAATATTCTCACCTTTTCAATTTTCTAGATCACTTTGTGTATAACTGATTTAATTTCTTCCTTAATTACTTGGTAGAATTCACAAGTGAAAACATCTGGGCCTGGAGTTCGCTTTGCAAAAGGTTTTAACTATCAGTTCAGTCCAATTCAATGGCTCAGTCATGTCTGACTCTTTGAGACCCCATGAATTGCAGCATGCCAGGCCTCCCTGTCTATCACCAACTCCCAGAGTTCACTCAAACTCATGTCCATCGAGTCGGTGATGCCATCCAGCCATCTCATCCTGTGTTGTCCCCTTCTCCTCCTGCCCCCAATCCTGAATTTGATTTATTTAATAGATAACAGGTCTATTTGAATTATCTATTTCATCTTTGAGTGAGCTCTGATAGTTTATGTCTTTCAAGGGATTTGTTTATTCCATCTAAATTGCCAAATTTATTCACATACATTTGCTTGTAATATTTTACATTNCCTGAATTTGATTTATTTAATAGATAACAGGTCTATTTGAATTATCTATTTCATCTTTGAGTGAGCTCTGATAGTTTATGTCTTTCAAGGGATTTGTTTATTCCATCTAAATTGCCAAATTTATTCACATACATTTGCTTGTAATATTTTACATTATCCTTTTATTATTTCTTAGAATATGTAGTGACATCAAATGTCATCCTGATATTAGTAATTTAAATTTCTCTCTCTTTTCCTTATTAGCCTGTCTAAGGTTTTATAAAGTTTATTGATCTGAAAAAAACAGACTTTGATTTACTTGATTCTCTATTTTCTTTCTTTTCAATTTTTCAGTGAATTCAATTCTGGTCTTTATTATTTCCTTTATTTTGCTTACTTTGGTTCAATTTTCTCTTATTTATTTAGAAGCTTAGGTCATTGATTTAAAACCATTCATATTTTCTAATATAGGCACTTAGTGCTAAAATTTTCCCACTAAATACTGCTATAATGATATCTCACAATGTTTATATGATGAGTTTTCATTTTTCATTCAGTTCAAAATATGTTCTAACTTCCCTTTTACCCCTTGGTCTGTGGGTTATTTAGAAATGTCTTATATCATTTTCAAACAAGTAGAATTTCCAAGAAAGTTTTCTGTTATTGATTTCTAATTTAAATTTATTGTGGTATGAGAACAATTTTGTATGACTTGAATCCTTTTTTAATTTTATTGAGGCATTTTTTTGTGGGCAAGAATGTTGTTTAATTTGAAAAATATACATGCTCTTGAAAAAAGAATGTGAGTTCTGTTGGTTAGAGTGTTCTGTAGATGTCAATGGGTTAGTTTGCTGATACTTAGGTACCAGAGAAGCTCTTCGACTCTCTACATTCTCCAGTGGGAATGCATCAAACATATACCTTGAGACATCACATCATAACAACTGATCCAATATTAGGGAGCCAAAGAAGCCTTCCTGACATGGGATGTCATCATCTGACCTGTAAAATTCAAACTTTGCCGGGGGGTACATATACATATATTTGTGTTAGAAAGAACAGTACACACTCAGTAAAATACCAATTGTGCAGTGTAATTTAAACTTTTTTTTTTTTTTTACTTTATTTTACTTTACAGTACTGTATTGGTTTTGGCATACATTGACATGAATCTGCCATGGGTGTACATGAGCTCCCACACATGAACCCCCCTCCCACCTCCCACACCACATCATCCCTCCGGATCATCTCCGTGCACCAGCCCCAAGCATCCTGCAGCCTGCATCGAACACAGACTGGCAATTCGTTTCTTACATGATAGTATACATGTTTCAATGCCATTCTCCCAAATCNAATTGCCAACATCCACTGGATCATGGAAAAAGCAAGAGAGTTCCAGAAAAACATCTACTCTGCTTTATTCACTATGCCAAAGCCTATAACTGTGTGGATTACAATAAACTGTGGAAAATTTTGAAAGAGATGGGCATACCAGGCCATCTGACCTGCCTCTTGAGAAACCTGTATGCAGGTCAGGAAGCAACAGTTAGAACTGGACATGGAACAACAGACTGGCTCCAAATAGAAAAAGAAGTACATCAAGGCTGTATGTTGTCACCCTGCTTATTTAACTTCTATGCAGAGTAAATCATGAGAAATGCTGAGCTGGAAGAAGCCCAAGCTGGAATCAAGATTGCCAGGAGAAATATCAATAACCTCAGATATGCAGATGACACCACCCTTATGGCAGAAAGTGAAGAGGAGCAAAAAAGCCCGTTGATGAAAGTGAAAAAAGAGAGTGAAAAAGTTGGCTTAAAGCTCAACATTCAGAAAACTAAGATCATGGCATCCGGTTCCATCACTTCATGGCAAATAGTTGAGAAAATAGCAGAAAAAGTGGCCAACTTTATTTTTTGGAGATGCTAAAGCTGAAACTCCAATACTTTGGCCACCTGATGTGAAGAGTTGACAAATTGGAAAAGACTCTGATGCTAGAAGGGATTGGGGGCAGGAGGAGAAGGGGACGACAGAGGATTAGACGGCTGGATGGCATCACCGACTCAACGGACATGAGTTTGAGTGAACTCTGGGAGTTGGTGAAGGACAGGGAGGCCTGGCGTGCTGCAATTCATGGCGTGTTCAAAGAGTCAGACACAAGTGAGTGACTGAACTGAACTGAACTGAAAATCACTGCAGATGGTGAATGCAGCCATGAAATTAAAAGATGCTTACTCCTTGAAAGAAAGTTATGACCAACCTAGATAGCATATTGAAAAGCAGAGATATTACTTTGCCAACAAAGGTCCATNGGAGGAGAAGGGGACGACAGAGGATTAGACGGCTGGATGGCATCACCGACTCAACGGACATGAGTTTGAGTGAACTCTGGGAGTTGGTGAAGGACAGGGAGGCCTGGCGTGCTGCAATTCATGGCGTGTTCAAAGAGTCAGACACAAGTGAGTGACTGAACTGAACTGAACTGAAAATCACTGCAGATGGTGAATGCAGCCATGAAATTAAAAGATGCTTACTCCTTGAAAGAAAGTTATGACCAACCTAGATAGCATATTGAAAAGCAGAGATATTACTTTGCCAACAAAGGTCCATCTAGTCAAGGCTATGGTTTTTCCAGTAGTCATGTTTCAATGTGAGAGTTGGACTATAAAGAAAGCTGAGTGCCGAAGAATTGATGCTTTTGAACTGTGGTGTTGGAGAAGACTCTTGAGTGTCCCTTGGACTGCATGGAGATCCAACAAGTCCATTCTAAAGGAGATCAGTCCTGGGTGTTCATTGGAAGGACTGATGTTGAAGCTGAAACTCCAATCTTTTGGCCACCTTATGCGAAGAGTTGACTCATTTGAAAAAACCCTGCTGTTGGGAAAGATTGAAGGCAGAAGGAGAAGGGAATGATAGAGGATGAGATGGTTGGATGGCATCACCAACTCAATGGACATGAGTTTGGGTAAACTCTGGGAGTTGGTGATGGACAGGGAGGCCTGGCTTGCTGCAGTCCATGGGGTCTCAAATAGTCAGACACGACTGAGAGACTGAACTGAAATGAACTGCACAGGTGTCAGTATTTGGGTAGTTTGAGGAGCTGAGACAGAGTAACCACAGTCCCCAAAAGGGGTCCACAGTCTCCACCACAGTACAAGGTGATGATTGTGTTCGTTAGTTTGTCTGTGGTAGCACTAATGGACCAGTCCCCACTCACCTCATAAATACTTTGGGGCAATAGCAAGTATTAAACACAGGATGCCAGTCAGCATGTGCTTGGAAACAAACAGTGCTGCCTAGAGGGAAGTATCAAAAAACTTTCAAAAAGCCTCCTAAAACATCTCAATTGGTTGTTTTCTCCAAATCAGAAATGGAATTACAGAACTGTGCATCAAACAGGTTAAGGCTTAGTCATCTGGGACAGGGTTGATTTCTACAAATCCATCAAGCTTCCCCAAATTTTCCTGGAGGCTAATTGGCCAGAGTCCCTGCTGGTCCTCAGAGGAGGAATCTGTGAAGTCACCATTTGAGCAAATGTCTTGCAGGACATTTACTGCAAGAAGTAAAGCCAAGTTTCCAGGGTAGTAAAGGAGTTGTTGGGGGCAAGTAGGAAAGAGGGTAGATATTTTTTAAACAAGAAATTCAATACTCTCATTTCAAATTTGACATGCTTCTCTTTCTTCATTTAGGCAATAAGCACTGAGTGATCAGCACTTAGTCCTAGTTCTACACTCTAGCCTCTATAGCACTTGTGTATGTTAGTCGCTCAGTCATGTCTGACTCTTTGTAACGCTATGGGCTGCAGCCCACCAGGCTCCTCTGTCCATGGGATTCTCCAAGCGAGAATACTGGAATGGGTTGCCATTTCCTTTTCTAGGGTATCTTCCTGACCCAGGGATCGAACCCATGTCTCCTTGCATCTCCTGTGCCTCCTGCACTGGCAGGCTGGTTCTTTACCACTAGTCCCCCTGTTATCATCACAGTTTTTCCAATGTACATCTTTTAATTTTATTTTTGCTTTCAGTTTCATTTAGCTCAGCAGTCTTCAACCATTTTGGCACCAGGGACCAATTTCTTGGAAGAAAATTTTTCCGTGGACCAGGAAGTGGGGGATGGTTTGGGGATGATTCAAGTACATTACATTTATTGTGCACTTATTTCTAATCTAGTGCTGCCACTGAGCTGCCACTGTACCAGTCCACAGCTGGAGGTTGGGGACCCCTGATTTAGGTTCAACTTCTTCCCACAAGTACTAATAATAACTCATTGCATAATTATTCATAGATTACAGACACTTCAGTGTGTACAATCTTAGGTATATTTTGCAACTATCTTGGTGGTGATTCAGTTCATGTTGTTCTCATCACATAGTATAGACACACATACACACACACACACACACACACAGATATGTATCTACATAATGTTCGATGCGTTTTCCAGTTCTGTTCTAGGCACTGTGAATGACTAAGAGCCCTTGAAGAGACTTTAATCTGCCCTGAAGAGCTCACATTCTATGAGGTTGAAGGAATGTGAGCAGACAACGCTTTTCAGTTTGATAAGTGGTCGGAGTTTGTGGGGGAGGAAATAGTTGACACTTTCTAGGGGCAACAGGAAAGAGACTTCGCTGAGAAGGCCACAATCCTTCGAACATAGAATGTTGCACTTAGAAATATCCTAAAGAGCCAGAATAAAAGAAGCTGTCATATTTTAGCTGAATCTCCAAGGAAGAATCAGAGACCCTACCCTCTCCATCTAGTACTGAAAATCTTCCACGGCCTTAGGAAAGAAAGGCTATGTCTATGCACATTCTGATCTCAAGGTCCTTTCTCTACCATTTGGTCATAGTGACCTTTCTCCTCCAGAATATTTTGATCCTTAAAATATTAGTGCTTCTTTCTATTGGTAGCATTTCCAAAAGGTGAGAAAACCAAAACAAAATGTGAGTTTGAAGTATACAGAGACCACTGTAAGCACCCTAGTTTAAAAACCTTTTGAAAACACAAATAAAATATTTAGGACACGTGGAAATACAGCTCAGACTCTCTAAAGCAGGGACCAGCAAACTACTGCCCACAGGCCAAATCTGACCTGTAGCCTGCTTTTGAAAATAAAGTTTTATTGGAACACAGCCATGTTCGTGGCTGACATATTGTCCATGGATGCTTTTCTGCTACATTTACAGAGTTGAACAGTAGCGACAGAGACCATATGGCCTGCAGAGCCAACGCTATTTACTCTCTGGACCTTGTCAGAAAAAGTTTGCCAATCCCTGTTCTAAAGCATGGAAAAAAGATGAGGATATAAAACTCATTATGTTTTAGAGCAGGACTACTCAAAATGTGCTTTGTGCAAAAATGTCATTTTGTGATTCAACAAACACAGAAACCAAGGATAAATGTTTAGAAACTTCTATAGCAGTTTGACAAAGTAATTTTGATGTCTTTTGAATCTACTAATTATTAAAATATTGGGCTTATATTTTACATTTTATTTGACTAGTTATCATTATTAGTTGTAAAGTCATCCCCTGCAATTTGTTATTATTTTATTAGTGCATCAAGGAACAGAATTTTTTTATATATAAAAAAGAGTTCTTTGTGTTAGTTTAAATAGCCCTGCCAGAGAGCACAGGTAGCCAAACCTACCCAACCAAGGGGGCAGAATTCACCAGCACAAAACGCTCATGGTGTGGTGTCTTTGCTTGCAAAATATGTGACCTGGACTATTTCAATACTTCTGTCTTTTGGTAGCTTGACAATCATCAACCGTTCATCATAACATCCATGAACCTCATGGTTGCACTCTTCTGCAGCCAAGTTGAAAGAAGAAACAAAGAAAAAGACATGGGTTCTATCCTAACATCAATCATGAATTTGAAGCCATAGAGTCCTTTGGTCTACTGTGTATGTGTGTGACTCGACTTTACAAGAAAAATGGGGTGTACACCCGTGGCTGATTCATGTCAATGTATGGCAAAATCAATACAGTGTTGTAAAGCAAAATAAAGTAAAAATTAAAAAAAAGAGGAAGAAGAATGGGGAAAATGGGGTCTGTGCATTTTAGAGATAATTTTATAATTTCCAGTCACTGCCCTTTATCAATGTATATTTAAATTATGTTGAAATTTGATTTTACAGATAAGGAATCTGCCTCCCAATGCAGGAGATATAGGAGATATGGGTTCCATCCCTGGTTCAGGAAGATCCCCTGGAGAAGGGCATGACAACCCACTCCAGTATTCTTGCCTGGAGAATCCCATGGACAGAGGAGCCTTATGGGCTACAGTCCATGGGGTTGCAAAGAACTGGACACAACTGAGCAACTGAACGCACACACACGTAGCAGTAGATATTAAGCTGAAAAAAAAATACTCTTTTCTCCTAGTTTAAAAAGAAAAAAAAATCCTTATAAGATGTAATATATAAAATATTGATTCTTTGAGCCTGAAAATCACTTATCAGACACTGAAAATCCCTTCAAGTCACGAATAACGGTAAACTATTGTTTCCTGTTACCACCGATGATTTAAATGGTTTTGAATGTAGCACAGAATAACATCCGGTTGGACAATAACCCCCAAAGTGACAGCTGGCTGCAAGAGGGATTTGTCTTCCAGGACTCTTGATCCCTTTGTAATATGCACACCTCACAGCCTAATCTGCCAGACTCTCTAATATGTGGTTGCCTGGATTCATTTCTGCACACCAAAGCCTTCTATGGGGACGAGGCCCTCACTGGGTACCGCTGGTAAACAAATTAGAGAAACTCCATTATGTTGTATGAAAGGCCTAGCATTTTTCTCTTGCTGATTGTAATTAAGTTCATCTAAAGGTCAGCTGTGAAGGGCCCTCTGCTAGCAGGGCTGCTGTAGATGGAGGAGCTTTGTCATATTTAATTCTGCAGCTTTGCTGTGGATGGTTCATAAGAGCTGGAACCCATCCAGCCCCAGAACTAGATTGCTTTGTGTCTGTGAACATTTACAGCACACTATGTTCTTCGGCTCCTATCACCCGCGGCAGAGGAGGAGAACGAAGGGGAGGAGGTGAGCTGTAGCTGCAAACACAGCTGCTTTGGAGGAACCAATTCCCAATTAATCCACTATTACAAATGGCTAGTGCCCCCTCCTCCCACACGATAAAGTCCCTTGTCAGTTTAATATAATTTATATTATTAAAATTGCTTTTGAGTGCCAAGTATAAGTTATCACTTGGCAGCAAGTGCTTTTAATTCAGATGCCTCTGCAGTGCCACCAATTCAAATGCCCCCTGGGGGTGCCACCAATCACAGGAAGAAAACCTTCCGGTTTGATCCAGGAGCAGCTCTCTTATTTCCCGATCAGATGTTTTTCAAGGACTCATGCTTGGCTTTTCACAAAATGTCGCCCTAAAAGCTAGTATCTCTCCCCCTGTTCTCATACACTATTAAGAGACCTTACCGACTAGAGAGATGATTCTAGGGCCATGTGGGTGGCCTCCTATAAATTTCCTCATTCTGTTTATTTTTACTAAAATTTTTAATCCTGGCTGTTTCCTCACTGTGGTGTGAAGAAGGACTGCAACTCAGTCTGTAATTAGGTGACAATATAATCATCCTAAGTGGGACACCTCTAGGATGAAAGGGGGAGCTTGGATAATGAGACTGTTTCAGGCAAAATCTACGGTCGCTCTGTGGTCCTTTCTAAAGCCAACTGTTTGAGGAGAGGAAGGTTTTTAGATATGCTGCCAAAGCCCTACTGAGTCCAGAGTTACTTCGTCTTCATCACTATCTCATCTTCCTTCTTAAACTCTAACTAGTACCTCCTTAAAAACATAGAATCAGGCTCTAAATATTAATTCTAACCAGGAAACAGCCAACTATCTAGAGCGTAATATACACAGTAACTCTTGGAAATTAGTATAAAGCGGTGGAAACTGACCTCACTCAAGAAAGGTTAAGAACATTTTAAAATAAGAGTGTATATCTATCTATCTTCTATCTATCTATCGATATTTCTTTTTCCCCTGAGAATTAAGGTCACCGGTGCAATGCCAGCGTTCTAGGTAGATTCACAATGGAGTGGTAGATGCATCAGAAGATAGAACTGAGCGTTCTCACCCTGCTGACACATTGCTTCCTATTGTGTAGAACTGCATGTTAGAAAGGAGGCTGAATTTTGGGGTGACTTCCTGGATAAGTAGTACATCAGTTCTAACTCAAATTTTTTTGTCTTTTATGTTTATAAAGAACACTTTTTTCAAACATGAGTTCCAGGACTTTGAAATCTATAAAGTCTAACTCAAGAAGGGAATATTCCATTTGTCCAAATAGCCTCAGTTATTGTTTCTCATGCTGATATCTTTCACAACCATGGTACATTTTTCAAAGCTATGAAATAAACTTTAGTGCATTACTATAAACTACAGACTTTAAATTATCAGTTATAACCTTTACTTATTTTTTATGTACCTTGGCTCTCCATTAAGCATTTGTTTCTAGAGATATCTTGAGCCTCTCAGAAGTTCTTTAAGCATTCCTCAAACCCAGGGAGAAGCAGGCAGCAGTAGCAAAATGGTTAATTTCAATATCAAGAGAATCATTTTTTTTCCCACTGAAAATGGTTGGCACTGAGTATGTATGTGAGTATGGGGTGGGAGTGGTATTTGTTTTCTCCCCTTTAACCAATTTCACAACTGAATGAGCCTCAAGCTTATCTCTTGCCTCAGCAACTCAGAAAGACGTCCAGCACAGAGCCGTACCCAGCACTTATTGATAATCTACGTACTGAGTGTAATAGTCCCCTGTGTGTTCCTGGGGGGGAATATCCACACAGAGTCAGGAGGTAGTGGAGCACAGCATCTATTTCCAGATACAGCCATGCTTGTCTTTGGTCAAATTGTGCTTTTCTTTCCTCCCAATACTACCATTTCATCTTCTAAATCACTGTCTTGAGGCTTCCTTCACAAAAAGAGTGGAGGTTTTCAAGTGACTAATGCAGGGTGCTGGAGACCAGAATTTGTGGGCTGGAATCCTAGTTTAGCTGTGCTATTTGGTACAGTGGCACTTGTCTCTGTGGAAGAGAGTGACAATTGAAAGAACACAGAAGTCAAAGCCCCCCCAAAGTCTGAGTTTTGATCCAGCTTTGAGTATGTCTTCACTGTGTGACTTGGGAAATGGCTTAAATCCTCTGTGCCTCCGTGTCATCTGTTACACAGCAATGACAGTTCTGGCTGATATAATGTGAGGCGTAGTCAGATGGCACAAGCTCATGTCTGGAAGGAGCAAAGGCTCCATGTGTACAACTTTCCATCCTTAACCAGGTTTATCATCACAAAAAGAGAAGGAAGATGCTGAACTGACATTCAAAGTGGCAATGGACATCATTGACTCCGATTTTCTTTGACATTGTCTCTTATTGAGAAATTCTGACATGCTAGACTTGTGTGGCTGTCAGTTGCAATTTCTAAACTTAGACTTTTACCAAAAGTTTCCAGGTCTAACTGAGACTGACATAAGAAAAGAATCACTATCCAATAATGGAAAGCTTTCAATTTGGCTTCCAAGCCCCAAGTGTGATTTTCTTTATTCCTGAATGCAGAGAATTCCAGGGCTTTTGATCTTTAACTGAACTCTAGTTTTAACCTGCCTGTCATGACCTTGCATGACTTGAGCCAACCTTACATAGACAAACTTGACCTTAATTGCTTTTCAGCCTGGATCCCTGTGTCTCTTATCTGCTTGGTTTCTCTTCTGAACCTCCTTAATGTAATAGATAATTTTCTTGTCTTTGGCAAGTTCCATCCTGCTGCCTTTCCGTCTCAATCCTCTTATCCTTCCCGAGGTCTTCTCTGTTTTGTAACTCTCTTTGAATGTTCATTGGAGTTACTAAGTGCTGCTTTGTTCTCCAGTTATTTATTGGGTTTCTACCTTGGGTCCCTAAAGGAAATATAAATATCTCACCTGGAAAGACTCAACCCAAACATCCTTTACTGCCTCATAGTTACACATGTCATCCAGGGTATCTTTAATCAACACTTTGAAATTAATTGTTCTAGAGACATTTCTTACACAAAATATAAGTTGTGATAACTCTCTACACGCAAAATCATTTCAGTGGATCACCATGTCTTGTGATATTGGGTAGTTAGAAAAGAGCACCTTCATCAACTCCAGGAAGGAATCAAATTTTAAAAGTAACTTTAATGTCTCTAGTGGGAAAAGATAAAGAATATGAAAAATGTTTTGAAACTTCCTGGTTATAAAAAAAATAATAAATGAAACTGTTCACACGTTGAAATTTAGGTCTCTGTTAGGTGTAGAGGCAAAAACTAGAATATTTGGGTATTTAAAAATTTGAGTAACTTGGTTCTAATAAATTACAACTAAACATATATGTCTCATAGAATAGTGACTTTAATTTTTCATTAATCAAAATAATATCCATTTTGCCAAAAAAAATAAAGACTCTTATAATGGAATGGGTCCTGTAATGTGTATCTAGTCTTTAGAGCTATTTTTTTTAAGAATGATGTTATAAAATTAGAAATAATACTGTAACAAACACTCATGTTTCCAACTCCCTAAATTGGTTTGCACTCTGTCATTTTTAAAAGAACATTGTCATGTATTAAAAAAAAAATCTATGGGACAGTTTACTTTTCCCTCTCACAGCCAGTTCTATCCCCCTATGCTCCTTCTTAAAGTTAACAGTTATCTTAGGTTTAAAATGACTATTTTAGGTCTTTATTATACACATAACATGGCATATTTTGTGTATGTGCTTAAAATTTTTCAGTAAGTGCTATAGTGCCCCTACTCATTTATCCATCTAAGCCTGTTTTTACCTCTCAATATCATAATCTCTCTCTCTATGTGTATGAACATGGGTCTATTCTATTGACACACTATGACTAGACCATGTTGTACTTATCTGTTCACATTTAATGGGCATTTATGTTACTTCCACATTTGTTTATGACTTTTTGGTACCCTAAATGATGCAAGAAATGATGCACTTATCCAAAAAAGGAAATTACTGAGACATGGAACATGTGCGTTTTTAATGTTATTAGAGAGTGCAAAATTACTTTCCAAAGTGGTCGTACAATTTACCATCCCCAAAACAACATGTGAAAGTACCAGTTTCCACTTCTAGCATGTGCTATTGACAAAAATTTTATTGATTGAAAACTTGATGACTGAAAAACCATCACTGTTGTTTTAATTTACAATCCTTGTTATTAGGGTTGTTGAAAGTCTTCCCATATGTGTGCTGCTGTTTAGGTTTCTCTTTCTGTGAATTGCCTGTTCATGATTTTATATAGAGAGGGCTATCTTTTTAAATTGATTTTTATTACTGTACATATTATAAATTATATGCAATCCCCATTGTAATCCCAATCTGTGATGCATATAAATTAGAATGTAGGTTAAGGTGTTAAAGAGGTAGCATTAAAATACAGTGGTTCAAACAAGATAGACAGTTAACTGACTGGTATCACATCTTTGTAATGTAAGAAATACAAACTGTTTCTTTCTTATTTCTCTGTAGTCCTTAAAACCTCCAACTCATAGTTCCAAAGACCCATCTGACTCCAACCATAGTAAAAGCATGAAGCTGGTAGCAACGCAGAAGTTGTAAGGGGAGGACTTATCTCTTCCTTTTAAGGACATGACTTTGTCCTTCGCATGACAGTGCACACAGTAATATCCTAGTGTTGTGGAAGAGAAGGGATAATGGTTTGGGGCTAACAAACCACAGTGTTGTCATAATCCACCTAACTGAAAATCAAAATTTTCAAATGCACCTTTATTCTCAAAGTGAGGCAAGCTCACTTCTTTCCTAAGAAAAACAATGCAAAACCCCAGTTAACAAATGCATCTATTTACTAGGGTTTTAATTTTTAATTTTAAATTTAGGTTTCCTAGGTAATATGTGAGGGATTCCTTGATAAAGACTATGCCTGCCAATGCAGGAGATAAGGGTTCAATTCCTGGGTCAGGAAGATGCCCTGAAGAAGGAAATAGCAATTTACACCAGTATTCTCACCTAGAGAATCCCCTGGACAGAGGAACTTGGCGGGCTACAGTCCATGAGATCACAAAAGAACTGGACATGACTGAGCAACTAAACAATAGATATTAATAATCTGTGAACTTCTCCATTAATCTAGAGAAGATGACATCTCTTAACATTGCTTCAGTTTTGGATTTTAATCCTTGAATCCCCAAATGAATCAGAGACAGTTCTCAGGTAGAGAGAGTCTCCATCTGTATAATTTATTCATTTCTCACCTCTGCTTGCAAACTCATTAAGTATAAGTTGAATTTATTTTTCTCATCTAAATTTCCTTAAATTGCCAAGGATAGGACAGTTAACAGCCACATTCTGAGTTTTTCTGTGCAGTTTAAATAATGTTGACGCTTCAAAGGGTCAATGTTTTCTAAACCATTGCAGGCATGAAATTTGCATGTTCTTGCCAGCATTAGCATAGGTTACTGTGATGGTCTTTAGAGATGGCAACTTAAGCAGGACTACAATTCCCAGTAATCAATCAAATACAAATATAGGTATTTCTGAGGAGATCTTTTGTAGAGATGACTGAAGTTCATAATCAGTTGACTTTAAATCTGAGTTGGCCTGGTTCTATCAGTTGAAAAGACTTAAGAGCAGAACTGAGGCTTCCTTGAAGAAGATATTCCTCCTATGGACTGTAGTTTTAGCCCCTACCTAACAGCCTGTCCTGGATGGGTTGCCCTATGGATTGCAGATGTGACTAGCAAGCCCTCACAATCACATATGCCATGGAGACAGCTACATAGATGATGATGAATATAGAAAGATAGATGATATAGATAATAGATTGATAGAGAGATGATAGAAAAAATGGAGATGATAGATAGATGGATGACAGATATTGATACCTAGAGAGATCCTCCTGTATCTATTTCTCTGGTTAAAGCGTGGACTCTGACTACTATAAAGTCACTATAGCTTGAAGTCTGTGCCCTATTCATCCATCTTTTGCCTCAGAATTAACCCAATGTCCTTCTAGTTTTGTGTGACAGGATTCCAGTTCTATTAACCAAATTCTGTATTAGTTAAGTATAAATTAAGTATCTACAACAGAGAAAACCTAAAATTCAAAGACTTCAATGAAACAGAAGATAACATGCAGAATTTTGTGTAAAACATCCAGGGCTGGCATGGCTCTTTAACGCTGACATTCTTTAGTTATGAAGCCATATGTTTTAAAAGATAGCTCTTTATTCTTGTACCATACCAGAGTTAAATATTCTATTTGCTCCTACTGTTTGTATGTTTATTTCTAAAAATTCTAACATATATTTCATATCTTTAACACATTTTCTAAATGTGACCCGTGTTCTATCTTTCTCCAAGAATAATGCCTCAGAATGTATTAACTTCTCTCATTCTAACTATCCTCTTCCCATCTTCCATGCATTATTGTTAAAATTTATATTCTGGTTTGCTTTACAACAAAATAATTCATGTTGTTATTATCATAATGTGTGATTAATTTGTAAATAGATTTCCAACATAATTTATCAATTTACTTTATATATATGTGTATTTTATTTATTAAATTTGAAGGTTTTTTTTTTTTTTATTTCAGTCTCTCTTTAGTGCATCATTTTAATTTTTCTAAGCTTGACAATGTCTTTATACAGCCCTCAACCTCAAGTATTAGCTTGGACATGTATAGAAAGTTATCTCTTCAACCCTTTGGAGCTATAGCATCCTTATCGTCTAACAGATATTATTGGTGATGAGAAATTTGTTGTTATTCTGATCATTATTCTTTCATAAAAACAAAAATTTAACTAGAGTCAGCAACCTAGAGGGATGGTACCCATTTAGTCACAGCATACTTAAAAGATACTATTTAAGTATCTACTATTTAATTCCTATTTACACATAGGGAAGCTTCCTTGATAGCTCAGTTGGTAAAGAAGTGAAGTGAAGTGAAAGTCTCTCAGTTGTGTCCAACTTCTTGTGACCCCATAGACTCTAAAGTCCATGGAATTCTCCAGGCCAGAATACTGGAATGGGTAGCCTATCCCTTCTCCAAGGAATCTTCCCAACCCAGGGATCTAACCCAGGTCTCCCACATAGCAGGCAGATTCTTTACCAACTGAGCTATGAGAGAAGTTTCACCTGCAATGCGGGAGACCCTGGTTCAATTCCTAGGTTGAGAAGATCCACAGGAGAAGGAATAGGCTACTCACTCCAGTATTCTTGGGCTTCCCTCGTGGCTCAGCTGGTAAAGAATCTGCCTACAATGTGGAAGGCCTGAGTTCAATACCTGGATTTGGAAGATCCCCTCAAGAAGGGAACAGTGGCTACCCACGCCATTCTGGCGTGGAGAATTCTATGGACTGTATAGTCCATGGAGAAGGCAATGACAACCCACTCCAGTACTCTTGCCTGGAAAATCCCATGGGAGGAGCTTGGTAGGCTACAGTCCATGGGGTCTCTAAGAGACACAACTGAGCGGTTTCACTTTCACTTTTCCCTTTCATGCATTGGAGAAGGAAATGGCAACCCACTCCAGTGTTCTTGCCTGGAGAATCCCAGAGATTGGGGAGCCTGGTGGGCTGCCATCTGTGCGGTCGCACAGAGTCGGACACAACTGAAGCGACTTAGCAGCAGCAGCAGCAGCAGCAGTATAGTCCATGGGGTCGCAAAGAGTTGGACAAGACTGAGTGACTTTTACTCACACATAGGGAACTGGGTTCTTATTTTCTATCAGGTATGAGATGCATTTGACATCTGTTTCTCAGTTGATACTGTAAGTTGGACCAGATCATTTACATGTAGTCATGACTTCCCTTTGACTATGGGTTTTCTCTCTGTGCTCATGACTTTGAGTATTGATATTTATTTAAAAGTATAAAATATTTTTATATATTATGTCTATGTATTTTGAACAGAGGCTTAGATTTTGCATTGCTTACAATTCCATTTTGTAATTTTCAGCTTTTTTAAAAAGGCAAAATTCCTGGGTCATTATTCTTGAAATGTGTATCATTTCCTAGTTATAAATGTAATATGTTTTAGTTA
Source organism: Neotragus pygmaeus (assembly GCA_006410875.1). Lineage (NCBI taxonomy): Eukaryota > Metazoa > Chordata > Mammalia > Artiodactyla > Bovidae > Neotragus > Neotragus pygmaeus. The sequence goes on along the minus strand of SJYV01026595.1, from coordinate 728,359 downwards.
TAAAAATTAAAACATTACCAAATTACATTTTCTTAACATCTGTCTTAGAAATGAGGCACTTTTAATGACATTAAAATGTAGGGCTGAGACGCCAGCCATGATCTTTCAATCTAAAGCAAAGACATTTAAAAAGCAGTCATACATTAACAATTTTCTCCAATTCTTTTAATCAATCTGGATCTTTTGCATTTGTTCTTATGGTCACTGATGCTCATATTCCATTATTCCAGAAAATTTTGTAGCAATTTTGACTGACAAGTTAAACATTTTGATATGTTATTAATGTTTACAGAGAACCCATCCCAGGTTTATCACTAATGTCACCTTGAGTGGAAGAATGATGCTCAAACATTTAAATTTATGGCAACAAGCAAAAGTAATCATTATTATTATTTTTATTGTAGAAATCTGTGTAAAGATTTCATATAGAATGGTTATCACATAGAATATTTATAACCCTGGATTGCTGTCAATTTTTCTATCAAAAAAAGGAATTTAGAAAAGTTCAAAACTGCCATCACAGATAAAGAAGGAACCTTAAGAAAATATATTAATACTACACATGGCATGCTGCAGTCCATGGGGTCGCAAAGAGTTGGGTAGGACTTAGTGACTGAACTATAACAAAATTCTCATCTTGCTTTTCTGGAAATACATTTGTATTCCCAAAATTCTTAAAAAAACAGAGAGGAACATTTCTTTGTAAGTTGCTTCAAACCCGAGAACACACTGAGAGAGGAGGGCCCTCTTGGCAGAAAGAGAAAGAGGAGACATCATGTCCCAGTGGGCTGGGGCAAGTACAGTCCAGCTGCCACCTGGCTCTTCACAATGACCCTTGCTGACAAGAAAAGGAAAACAAAGCGTGGGCCCTTTTTCTTCTTCCTTTTGAAAAGAGCAACATTGATATCCAGACTGTTCCAACTGAACATCATGACATTTTAGTGGGAAAATACGTTTATGATTTGCAATATTTAGTGAGGTCAGAAACAAGCCAGGACTCTTTTCAGGGGAAAAGTTAAGTTTCAGACAGAATTGAGGTCAGAGTCTGATTTAAGTAAGGGCTAAAGAAGGGAGTCAACTGTTCTAAATTCTCCAATCAACCTCCCTTGATGTCCAAGCACTAGAAATAAGGATTCTCTCTCTCTCTCCAGCCACATCAGTGTCACTTTGTAACAGTTCAGCTTCTGTAAGTCACTACTTAGGACTCCATGCTTCAGAAGGTCACTGTTAAATTCAATGTTTGAACATAGCATCCTCATCCCTTATCCCTTCCCCCAGACATTCCACCTGGAAAAGTGGAATGCACTAAGCAGACCTTTTATATCATAGTCCCAGGTTGGCATCATATGTAACATAAGAACCCGACTTTAAAATCTATTTCCACTAGCTAGTGGTCCCAAGTTTTCTTTTAAAACTGTCTATAATTCTCCACACCCTTTTCAGCATTTAGCCAGGACATGGAAGCAACCTAGATGTCCATCATCAGACGAATGAATAAGAAAGCTGTGGTACATATACACAATGAAGTATTACTCAGCCGTTAAAAAGAATACATTTGAATCAGTTCTAATGAGGTGGATGAAACTGGAGGCTATTATACAGAGTGAATTAAGCCAGAAAGAAAAACATCAATACAGTATACTAATGCATATATATATGGAATTTAGAAAGATGGTAACAATAACCCTATTTGCTAGACAACAAAAGAGACACAGATGTATAAAACAGTCTTTTGGACTCTGCGGGAGAAGGAGAGAGTGGGATGATTCGAGAGAATAGCATTGAAACATGTATATTGTCATATGTGAAACAGATCGCCAGTCCAGGTTCGACACATGAGACAGGGTGCTCAAGGCTGGTGCACTGGGATGACCCAGAGGGATGGGATAGGGAGGGAGGTGGGAGGGAGGTTCAGGATGGGGAATACATGTATACCCATGGCTGATTCATGTCAATGTAAGGCAAAAAACACTACAATATTGTAAATAGCCTACAATTAAAATAAATTAATTAAAAATAATAAGACTGTCCATCAATTTTTAAACTATAATTTTCATAATATACTGCCCAGCACTTCTATATGTTTATGTTTGGGCCCAGCCAGTTGGGGTTTAGGTTTACAATAGTTTCAACCCTGTGATAAGAAATCTACTTTTACCCTGATAATTAATATCCATTTATATAAATGAATAATTTTATTTTTTATAGCTGGGATTTCTAATTAGTGATTTACCATTTTGCTTTTTTTATTTTGAAGATTTTATCTCTTTAAACATTGCCATCATAATTGTTTGGAAGATTATTTCAGATTATTTAGAGTTCTTAGTGTTAGCTTAAGAGCCATAATAAGATATCACAAGCCAAATGGCTTAAATAATAGAATTTATTTTCAGACAGTTATAGGGGCTAGAAATCCAAGATAAAGGTGCCAGCAGGGTTGGTTTCTGCTTAGACCTCTCTTCCTGACTTGCCTGCAGCCTCCTTCTGGCCTCCCACATGGCCTTTCTTCTGTGTACAGATGTAGTGAGGGAGAGAAAAAGATCTCTTTTGTCTCTTTTTCTTCTTTTAAGTTCATCAGTCCTATTGGATTACAGCAGTATTTAGTCATTCATTCATCTCTTGACTCTTTGCCATCCTATGAGCTATAGCCCTCCAGGCCCCCCTGTTCATGGAATTCTCCAGGCAAAAATACTGGAGTGGGTAGCCATTCCATTCTTCAGGGGATCTTCCTAATCCAGGGATTGAACCCAAGTCTCGTGCATTACAGGCAGATTCTTTACCACCTGAGCCACCAGCAAAACCCCACTTAACATTAATTATCTCTTTAAAAGCCCTATTTCTAAATGCAGTCACATTGGGGTTAGCAGATAAATATATAAATATGGTTAGTACACAATTCAGTTTATGACAAAATTCAAAAAATGTGATTTGCTCAGCATGCTAAGACAAACTATAAATTAAAAATGAAAACTCTAAAAAATCACCTGATTAAAACCTGATTACAATGTTCAAAGGGATAAAGGAAAAAAGAATCAAAAGTTGATAATTGAATAAAATTTCCAAAATTAAAAATTCTAATTATTAAATTAACTAAATACACCCTTGTCATTTTTGGTAGACATCTTATTTTCAGTTTAATCCATATCCATTAAATGTGCTCTAGATGATGGAGGAATCCCTACAGGGCAGTTTTGCACTTTACTTTCCATAGTTCTTAATGTTTTAACCATTCTGGATGTGTTTTTTTTTTTTTTCTGGATAGATTCTTGCCCAAGATTTCCACAATATGTAGATTACTTTTAAGATTTTTTTTTAATGTGGACCATTTTAAAAAGTATTTATTGAATTTATTACAATATTACTTCTGTTTTATGTTTTGGCTTTTTGGCCTCAACACATTTTGGTTCCCCAGCCAGGGATTGAACTCATGCCTCCTGCATTAGAAAATGAAGTCTTAACTGTGGATCACCAAGGAAGTCCCTGGTATTTTGATTTTGAACCACAGGGTCTGAAGTTTAGATCCCAGTAGAGATCTAGAGAATCTAACAAATGTATGTATATAAATAAGCACATTAGATTATCCATACAATATTATTAAATATCATATAATAATATTTCACCAATAACTTTCTCAAACATACTCAAGGGACAGCCTTTATAAAAAATATGTTAAAATTTAACACATGTATATAATTCTTTAAGAAATTTTGTTAAATTCCATAATCCAATGAAGATGGTCCACAGTATTTAGTTTTCCTGCTGCCATAAAAATAGTATCAACACATTGGTAAAATGGTAATGGTGCAGGGGAAGGTCATAGTGTACTTATTAGGATAAGATGATAGTGATCTGTATGAAATGCATTTGTTGTGTGACTGGTCAACTGATCTATTTAACTGTTCAAATGGTGGAGCCTGTGCACTTAATGCCAAGTTTTTGTTACAGATTAGTTTTTCTGTAAAAACAATTTTGAACCAATCAGTAATTTCTAGGTTTTGTTTGTTAAAAGTGTCAGAGTTCAAACTTTCACATTCTGTTAAAGTTCAGCCTTAAAATAACAGGCTTCTTTAAAGCCTTACACACTCTTGTGAAAGCTTTAAATCGCCTGGGTCTATTGTTTGTCTTTACTTTGGCCACCTGATGCAAAGAGTCAACTCATTGGAAAAGATCTTGATGCTGAGAAAGATTGAGGGCAGGAGGAGAAGGGGTGGACAGAAGATGAGATGGTTGGATGGCATCACTCAGTTCGAGTTTGAGTAAGCTCCGGGAGTTGGTGATGGACAGGGAAGCCTTGTGTGCTGCAGTCCATGGGGTTGAACTGGACACGACTAAGCAACTGAACAACAGCAAATTGTTGATATCTGATTAAATCTTGATTTTGTGATCCTTTCTCAATACTAATATCAGTAAGGTTTTCAGTACATGATGGGAGAAATGCAAAGGAACACATCCAAGGTTGTTAATGTGAGACAGACACTGAAGTATGTGCTTAAATCTCTTGATTTATTTTATATCTACAGAAACTAATCAGAGGTATGTATAATATCATTTTACTATCATCACAAATCAGGACATTGAGTCTCATGGAAACAGACCACACCAAATCATCCAATTACCAGTGCAAGACAAGAAAGGGTGGCATCAAGATGGCAGAAGAGGACGACCTGGCGTCCACCTCCCTCCCCAGCACATCAACACCCAACACGGAGCCACCTGGAGACTAGCAATGGCTCCTCTATATGCAAGGTGAGTAAAAGCAAAAAACAAAACAGAAACCTGCATGGACTCTGGCAAGAGAGGAGGAAGAGCAATCAAGGTGAGACCCACATTTCCAGCAGGTGACCCAGAGGAGAAGTGTGATATCTTGGGCTCAGGGATCCTCCTGAAGAACAGGGTGTTCAAGCCCTGGGGTCTGGCATAAAGAAGATGATTCCCCTTGGCTAGTTTGAAAACCAGTTGCACTTATCAAAGGGTGTTTGAATCTCAGCTTTTATTTCAAAATATATACTTTTTACAAAAAATCCTTTTGTCTTTGAATGTAAAACTCTAGTTGGTAACATCATGCAATTCAAGATACATCCTCACAATTCAGTCACACTTTGCAAATATAACTTTCATCCAAACCTTCCCCCTGCCCTCCCCCTCAAGTAGCTTCTAGCAATTGTTACTTTGAGTAACATGAGAGAAGAAATTGTGGAGGGAAACTTTTTGTTTTCAATGTGGGAAAGAAATGTGTAGGTGAAGTTTTGAGAATGGCTGAATTTTGGGATTATATTAGCCGAAGTGATACAGGAACAGGTCAAATACACATTGAATTCAAGAGAAATTATTGCAAAATATGTAATATTTAATGTACCTTAAAATTTGTTCTCTGGTTTGGATCCACAAGGAAAATCGGAAATAACACAGTCATCTATACTATTAACTGTGAAAGCAGACCCCAAATCCACTTTAATTTAGCTGTGTCATGCTCATGGCAAGAAATTCTCTCTCAGAATAGCCTCCGTAAATGACACTGAAATCATGATTCTTAATGTCTGATAGACTTTAGTTTAGCCTCAGTGTCTCCATTTGAAGGGGCAACATCTTTAGAGGCAAGACTGTACAGGCATTTCACCGGCGCATGGCATGGGAAGTTCAGTTGTGATGACTACTTTCCTTACATTTTTCAAAGTATTAAGTGTTAGTCACTCTGTCTTGTCTAACTCTTTGAGACCCAAGGATCAAACCCAGTCAGACAGTAAAGAATCTGCCTGCAATGCAGGAGACCTGAGTTCAATTCCTGGGTTGGGAGAAGTCCCTGGAGAAAGGGCTACCCACTCCAATATTCTTGCCTGGAGAATTCCATAGACAGAGGAGATGGTGGGCTACAGTCCATGGGGTTACAAAGCGTTGGACACAAGTGAGCAACTAACACTTATACTTTAGATTTTTCAAAGTAGTTCCAATTTCAAAAGTTATGTTCCAGTGTCATTTTATATGCTTCATTAAGCATATTCTCACGATTATAGATTTTCATTAAAAAAAATCAAACATATACAAGTACCAGCATACTTCAGAAATATTGTAGGTTCAATTCCAGAGAACCACAATCAATCAAATATCGCAATAAAGCAAGTCATACAATTCTTTCCTTTTCTAGAACATATACAAGTTGTGTTCACACTATATTATAGTCTATTAACTGTGCAATAGTACCATGTCTAAAAAAATTGTGTATATACTGTAATTTAAAAATGTTTTATTGGTTAAAAAAACAACATGCTAACAATCAACTGAGTTCAGTGAGTCACAGTAACATCAAAGACCACTAATCATGGATCACCATAGCAAATATTACAATAATGAAAATGTTACAATATTGTGAGAATTACTAAAGTGTGAGATATAGAGATGAAAGAGCAAATGCTATTGGTATAATGAAGCTGATAGACTAGCTTGCCTCAGAGGTGCCACAAACCTTCAATTTGTAAAAAATTCAGTATCTCTGAAGCACAATAAAGTAAAGCAAGAAAATGAGCATAAGTATATCCTCTTAAACAATATTAATAAAGGAACTTGAGCAGGTGCCTTTTAGCAGGTCTAGTTGAACTTTTGAATCTCTCATTCAATGTGAAAACCACCCACCAAGAAACCACCATATCACACTAAATCCTCAAATCTATTTATATACATAAAGCAGCCTTCTGAGTGTTTGTCACATACTAGGTACACACAAATGGAAATTTTATGTATTAATATTTTCATTCTGAAGGCTCCTCTACTTTTTCAGGAAATATATAATAATATACATTGTGAAATATTAAGAACATAGAGCATGTAAAATTTTAATGTGCACACAAAAGTCTTTTACAACCTTCTCACTCACTAAGTGGTCCCACATTAAAATAAAATAAATCTTCACCCAAAGAGAAAGCACTTAAAATGTGCAGCCTTTTCAGAGTTGAGTTCCCCAAAGAATTCATTTTTCTTAATAGTGTCAGATATAATAAAACCATCGATTTCAAGGAAAAAATAATTAAAGCACTTAGCATGATGTTTTACTTTCAGTATTTAAAAATCAGCTATTTCTTATGATCAGTAATTTGGGATTCCATTAGATTTTATGATACTAAATATAGACTTACACAATAGATACTAATGACTGGACTCTTAGATACTTACTTAGGTTATAAACCAGGATATCTGCCAAGAACATATGTTCTTAAAAATTATGCAGAGAATGCAAAATGATCACAAAGTTAGGCATGCATAATAAACACAGATCCTATCAAATGATGTTTTCCACGTGTTTCATTTCTTCCAAAGCCAGAGTCATCTTACACAGAAACAGTCAGTTGATTAGTTGTTTTTATCTATTCATTTCAGTATATTTGTTTGTTTCAGTATGTACTGGTACATCCTATAAACTGAAGTGAGTCAAGTGAAAGTTGCTCAGCCGTGTCCGACTCTTTGTGACCCCATGGACTATACAGTCCATGGAATTCTCCAGGCCAGAATACTGGAGGGAGTAGCTATCTTCCCAACCCAGGGGTTGAACCAAGGTCTTCCACATTGCAGGCAGATTCTTTACCAGCTGAGCCGCAAAGGAAGCCCAAGAATACTTGAGTAGGTAGCCTATCCCTTCTCCAGCAGATCTTCCTGATCCAGGAACTGAACCAGGGTCTCCTGCATTGCAGGCGATTCTTTACCAGCTGAGCCACCAGGGAAGCCCTGGTTCTTTGCATCAATGACCTGTGGTGGATTCATGTTGATGTATGGCAAACCCAATAGAGTATTGTAAAGTCAAATTAAAAAATAAATTAATTAATTAATAAAAAAAAATAAGTAAGAAGAAAAAGTGGTCCTAGTTCCTGTCCTTAAAGAACAAAATAGATGGAAACAGTATAAAATAAAATAAGTGTACTTCAGTGTGCTAAAGCAGTGTTACTGTAAGGAATATGTAGTGGGCACTGGGAAACTGCATTTACTTGCTGAAGGTGATCTGCAAAGGTTTCAGAGAGGATGTTAAAATGAGCTAGTTGGGATAAGGGAAACAATTCAGTAGGGAAGAGAAAGGTCACACAGAGAACATCTTCCATGTCTCTGCTGACAGGAGGGTATTTTAAATCTGTGCTTCTCAACACATTTTCTTCAAGAACCAAGATCAGAAGCCCCTCAAGCACGTGTGTAGATGTCTGGGTTTCACTTGAAACTACCAAATCAGAATCCATAAGGATGTGGCCAACACTCAGGCTTACCCTGTCGCTTTCTAGGACTTGTATGCAGTGTCTGATGCACATAAAGGACACTGATGTATCACTTAGAGGTAACAGTAATCTCTCATGAAGCTATTCCCACCTCCACCTTATAAACTACCACTTACGAAGTCTTCTGTTCAAAAAATCGTTTTCTCCCTGTTTAAATTGCTTTAAATTATTTACATTTTTAAATAAAAATACAACAAAACAAGTAGCTTAATCAGAGTTTATGATGACAGACATTTTTTATGCTTTTCTTCAATAACATCAGCTTCCTAAAATCTAGGTCATTTTCAGAGCTGTGTTAATTTTTCCATTCATTGCCAAAGGGAGAAGAGAGATTCTAAGTATTAGTACTGGTTGGGGGCTGTTAGGTTTCTAATAAGCAGAAATATTTCCCTGCTCTTCAGTGAATAGCATGTATAGTTATTTAAATTAGTCCACACCAATATCTCTATTATGATAATAGTAATAATAATAAATCTCTACCATTATTTGCATATCACATTTAAGATAAAATCTAGAATNAAAAAATCCTTTTGTCTTTGAATGTAAAACTCTAGTTGGTAACATCATGCAATTCAAGATACATCCTCACAATTCAGTCACACTTTGCAAATATAACTTTCATCCAAACCTTCCCCCTGCCCTCCCCCTCAAGTAGCTTCTAGCAATTGTTACTTTGAGTAACATGAGAGAAGAAATTGTGGAGGGAAACTTTTTGTTTTCAATGTGGGAAAGAAATGCGTAGGTGAAGTTTTGAGAATGGCTGAATTTTGGGATTATATTAGCCGAAGTGATACAGGAACAGGTCAAATACACATTGAATTCAAGAGAAATTATTGCAAAATATGTAATATTTAATGTACCTTAAAATTTGTTCTCTGGTTTGGATCCACAAGGAAAATCGGAAATAACACAGTCATCTATACTATTAACTGTGAAAGCAGACCCCAAATCCACTTTAATTTAGCTGTGTCATGCTCATGGCAAGAAATTCTCTCTCAGAATAGCCTCCGTAAATGACACTGAAATCATGATTCTTAATGTCTGATAGACTTTAGTTTAGCCTCAGTGTCTCCATTTGAAGGGGCAACATCTTTAGAGGCAAGACTGTACAGGCATTTCACCGGCGCATGGCATGGGAAGTTCAGTTGTGATGACTACTTTCCTTACATTTTTCAAAGTATTAAGTGTTAGTCACTCTGTCTTGTCTAACTCTTTGAGACCCAAGGATCAAACCCAGTCAGACAGTAAAGAATCTGCCTGCAATGCAGGAGACCTGAGTTCAATTCCTGGGTTGGGAGAAGTCCCTGGAGAAAGGGCTACCCACTCCAATATTCTTGCCTGGAGAATTCCATAGACAGAGGAGATGGTGGGCTACAGTCCATGGGGTTACAAAGCGTTGGACACAAGTGAGCAACTAACACTTATACTTTAGATTTTTCAAAGTAGTTCCAATTTCAAAAGTTATGTTCCAGTGTCATTTTATATGCTTCATTAAGCATATTCTCACGATTATAGATTTTCATTAAAAAAAATCAAACATATACAAGTACCAGCATACTTCAGAAATATTGTAGGTTCAATTCCAGAGAACCACAATCAATCAAATATCGCAATAAAGCAAGTCATACAATTCTTTCCTTTTCTAGAACATATACAAGTTGTGTTCACACTATATTATAGTCTATTAACTGTGCAATAGTACCATGTCTAAAAAAATTGTGTATATACTGTAATTTAAAAATGTTTTATTGGTTAAAAAAACAACATGCTAACAATCAACTGAGTTCAGTGAGTCACAGTAACATCAAAGACCACTGATCATGGATCACCATAGCAAATATTACAATAATGAAAATGTTACAATATTGTGAGAATTACTAAAGTGTGAGATATAGAGATGAAAGAGCAAATGCTATTGGTATAATGAAGCTGATAGACTAGCTTGCCTCAGAGGTGCCACAAACCTTCAATTTGTAAAAAATTCAGTATCTCTGAAGCACAATAAAGTAAAGCAAGAAAATGAGCATAAGTATATCCTCTTAAACAATATTAATAAAGGAACTTGAGCAGGTGCCTTTTAGCAGGTCTAGTTGAACTTTTGAATCTCTCATTCAATGTGAAAACCACCCACCAAGAAACCACCATATCACACTAAATCCTCAAATCTATTTATATACATAAAGCAGCCTTCTGAGTGTTTGTCACATACTAGGTACACACAAATGGAAATTTTATGTATTAATATTTTCATTCTGAAGGCTCCTCTACTTTTTCAGGAAATATATAATAATATACATTGTGAAATATTAAGAACATAGAGCATGTAAAATTTTAATGTGCACACAAAAGTCTTTTACAACCTTCTCACTCACTAAGTGGTCCCACATTAAAATAAAATAAATCTTCACCCAAAGAGAAAGCACTTAAAATGTGCAGCCTTTTCAGAGTTGAGTTCCCCAAAGAATTCATTTTTCTTAATAGTGTCAGATATAATAAAACCATCGATTTCAAGGAAAAAATAATTAAAGCACTTAGCATGATGTTTTACTTTCAGTATTTAAAAATCAGCTATTTCTTATGATCAGTAATTTGGGATTCCATTAGATTTTATGATACTAAATATAGACTTACACAATAGATACTAATGACTGGACTCTTAGATACTTACTTAGGTTATAAACCAGGATATCTGCCAAGAACATATGTTCTTAAAAATTATGCAGAGAATGCAAAATGATCACAAAGTTAGGCATGCATAATAAACACAGATCCTATCAAATGATGTTTTCCACGTGTTTCATTTCTTCCAAAGCCAGAGTCATCTTACACAGAAACAGTCAGTTGATTAGTTGTTTTTATCTATTCATTTCAGTATATTTGTTTGTTTCAGTATGTACTGGTACATCCTATAAACTGAAGTGAGTCAAGTGAAAGTTGCTCAGCCGTGTCCGACTCTTTGTGACCCCATGGACTATACAGTCCATGGAATTCTCCAGGCCAGAATACTGGAGGGAGTAGCTATCTTCCCAACCCAGGGGTTGAACCAAGGTCTTCCACATTGCAGGCAGATTCTTTACCAGCTGAGCCGCAAAGGAAGCCCAAGAATACTTGAGTAGGTAGCCTATCCCTTCTCCAGCAGATCTTCCTGATCCAGGAACTGAACCAGGGTCTCCTGCATTGCAGGCGATTCTTTACCAGCTGAGCCACCAGGGAAGCCCTGGTTCTTTGCATCAATGACCTGTGGTGGATTCATGTTGATGTATGGCAAACCCAATAGAGTATTGTAAAGTCAAATTAAAAAATAAATTAATTAATTAATAAAAAAAAATAAGTAAGAAGAAAAAGTGGTCCTAGTTCCTGTCCTTAAAGAACAAAATAGATGGAAACAGTATAAAATAAAATAAGTGTACTTCAGTGTGCTAAAGCAGTGTTACTGTAAGGAATATGTAGTGGGCACTGGGAAACTGCATTTACTTGCTGAAGGTGATCTGCAAAGGTTTCAGAGAGGATGTTAAAATGAGCTAGTTGGGATAAGGGAAACAATTCAGTAGGGAAGAGAAAGGTCACACAGAGAACATCTTCCATGTCTCTGCTGACAGGAGGGTATTTTAAATCTGTGCTTCTCAACACATTTTCTTCAAGAACCAAGATCAGAAGCCCCTCAAGCACGTGTGTAGATGTCTGGGTTTCACTTGAAACTACCAAATCAGAATCCATAAGGATGTGGCCAACACTCAGGCTTACCCTGTCGCTTTCTAGGACTTGTATGCAGTGTCTGATGCACATAAAGGACACTGATGTATCACTTAGAGGTAACAGTAATCTCTCATGAAGCTATTCCCACCTCCACCTTATAAACTACCACTTACGAAGTCTTCTGTTCAAAAAATCGTTTTCTCCCTGTTTAAATTGCTTTAAATTATTTACATTTTTAAATAAAAATACAACAAAACAAGTAGCTTAATCAGAGTTTATGATGACAGACATTTTTTATGCTTTTCTTCAATAACATCAGCTTCCTAAAATCTAGGTCATTTTCAGAGCTGTGTTAATTTTTCCATTCATTGCCAAAGGGAGAAGAGAGATTCTAAGTATTAGTACTGGTTGGGGGCTGTTAGGTTTCTAATAAGCAGAAATATTTCCCTGCTCTTCAGTGAATAGCATGTATAGTTATTTAAATTAGTCCACACCAATATCTCTATTATGATAATAGTAATAATAATAAATCTCTACCATTATTTGCATATCACATTTAAGATAAAATCTAGAATATCTTTTAAAGTAGAAACACCTGGCTATAATTTGCAATACCTCACAGTAAATTTCAACTCTTATCTATTAATAAATAATTTAAATCTGATCATATCTCTCTGATCTAAATAACAAATTTCCCCTGACTCTCTTCTTAAATTTAGAAGTCTTCTAATCTTCTTTCATTTTAGTGATAAGCATGGACAGAGAAAATATTTTCCCATTTTAGAAGAAGTAAAAACAAAATAATGCAAAATATCATATGTGGTCTAGATGCAGCCTTTAAATGGCTACTTAACTTTTCAAAAAGAATCTGCCTTCTAAGCATCCCTAAAAGTCACCATTTTTTTTTTAAAATTCTTGAGATACATCTAAGCTTTAGCTAAAAACAGCTTTATCATGGCTATTGTTTTTCCTTCCTATCTCATAAAATTATATGCACCCTCAAAGAGAGTGTATCAAAATTTGGGAAGAATTTTGTTCTGTCTTCCAACCCTGATCTCCAATATAATCTTTAAAGTTAATAAGAAGAGTGAAAGGCACTCCTAAATATTACTGATTACTTAGAAGTTTAAAATATGCTTGAAACTTTGTCATCAGAAATTTCTTGAAATATGCCATTTTCCTCTGTCTGAAAGTTTCAATACTGTTTTATTAAAACAGAATTTATCTGAAAGTTTCCATTCTGTTTTGTAAAAACAGAATTGTGTTTAACTTTGCTAATACCATATTGTATCATACTATCCATTCCTAGAAATCAAATAGCAGTAAAGACCAGCATATTCGCAATATAAACAAAGCACACTTAGGGCAAGAATGGTTTCAGGTAGCTTCTTTCCAAAAAGACACAATCCAAAACCAAACACAGATCTTCCTTGGTTTATAATGGAGTTACATCCCAACAAGCTCATTATAGCTGAAAATACCATAAGTTGAAAACGCATTTATTTCACCAAACCTACCAAACACCTCAGCATAGCCCAGCCCACCTTCAACCTGCTCAGAACCCTTACATTAGCTTGCTACTGCTACCGCTAAGTCGCTTCAGTTGTGTCCAACTCTGTGCGACCCCAGAGATGGCAGCCCACCAAGCTCCCACGTCCCTGGGATTCTTTAACAATTACATTAGCTTACAGTTGCTCAAAATCATCTAACACAAATTGTATTTTATAATGAAGTGTGGAATAGCTCATGTAATTTATTCAATTGTACTGCAAGTAAAAAGCAGAATAGTTGTCTGGGTATAAATTGGCTGAATGTACCAGATGTTTACCCATGTGACTGTGTGGCTGGCTGGGAGCTGTGACTCACTGCCCAGTATCACCAGAGACTATTGTACCAGATATAGCTACCAGATATCACTAACCCTGAAAAGGCCAAAATGCAAAATTCGAAGACAGTTTCTACTGAATGCATATTGCACCATGGTAGAGTCAAAAACTCGTTAAGTGTAACCATTGTAAGTTGAGGACCACATGTAAACAGCACAAATGAAAGCTATTTTCATGCAAGTTACATGTAGTGAAAATAATATTTTATCATTTATTAAAGAGTGACATTTGGACAAGTAATTTTTTGATTAATTCCAAAGATGACTATTATGATCCAAAAATCTATCATGCACCTATGATGTGAATATGGAAATGTATAGTCTTTATGCAGCTCAGTATCTAGTGGTGGGTTTCAAGAACCAGACTAAATAACCTAGGTCATGAACTTGCAACTTGCTGATACAGTGAACAGTAACTTTGGATATTTTTTCCTCAGTTATTATATTTGCCTAAATTGCCTTATGCATGAGTATTCTACTTGTTTTATGTCAATACATCACATTACTAACAACATCCTTAGTTTGTGTCTTTGTAACGAGCTCCCATGATTTCTGTAGGGCATGTCTCCAAATTTGTGTTTACTAATAAAGATATGACTAGTATCATGGTTTGTTCTTGGCCTATTCAGCCCTTTATTAAGGTGAGAAGCACTGTGATGAATAAAGTGGTAATCCTAATTTCATGATTTATGAAACATTTTTCTCTACTTTCCAACATTATATAAATTAGCTTATAATCATATACATTTCCACATTTATTCCAGATGTAGACCCAAAATAACCTCAAACGTTCATAAACACTTTCATTTTCTCTTATCAGATCATCATGTTTATAATTTTGAAATTCACTTTCTTATTTGACGAATTGGAATAAATTAAAAAGGAAAAAACATGTACCAATGTAAAAAGCTTAAATAAGTGCCAGATGTCAAGAAAACTGCATTCTGATTAATCAAACTCTGAAATACATTAGCAAACTTTTCTGAGAGAAAAATTGGAAGGAATAAGGGAAGTTTAGAAAGATAGGTCTTTCTCTCTGTAGCTGGGTTTTCTAGGTGGCACTAGGGATAAAGAATCCACATGCCAATGTAGAAGAAGCAAAAGATGTGGGTTTGATCCCTGGGTTGGTAAGATCTCCTGGAGAAGGAAATGGCAACTCATTGCAATATTCTTGCCTGGAAAATTCCATAGACAAAGGAGTGTGGCAGGTTACAGTCCATGGAGTTTCAAAAGAGTCAGACCCGACTAAGTAAACATACACTCCATAGTTACTAGTTAGTCTCTTAACTGAAGAGTCCCAACCCCTGCATGTAAACACTGGGATCACCTAAATACCTCCTTGTTTCCAGAGAACCAAACAAAATTTGTCAAGTTCACAATAGGTATAAAATTATTGTCAAATGAAATTTTTGCTATTTGTTTGCTTTTCTTACTTATTCACTTCGTGAGCAATGAGATTATGTTATTTAAATATGCTTGTTAGCTTCTTAATTATATAGGTTCGTTCAGTCAAATGTTCACCTTATTAGCAAATTAGTGCAAACGCCTTAACAATAGAGGCCAACAATGTAGAGCAGCCCTCCAGGTTATGATCTGTGGACTGAAGAAATAGGGCTGTGAAATGAAGTCACAGATTTGGTAAAAAAAAAAAAATAATAATGTCAATGTGAGTTGAAAGCCAGGAAGAGGGAATGGCAACCAAAAGGCCAGGAGAGGAACATCTTTTAGAAAAGAATATGAAGAGTCTGGGTAAGACAAGGGCAGAAATGTGTCCATCGACTAGATCACTTTCAGTGAAGCAGTGAAGTGCTAAGGGTGAAAATGCCCTGGAGACAAGATGGACAGGGGAGGAAGTGGAAACACTGTATAGGAAACTATTTTGTTTGTTTAGAGTGTTGCTCTAAAGGGTCACAGAGAAATGGGAATGTAGCCATTGATTTTGAGGTGAAAAGGGACTTTTTTTCATTAATGAGAGATGCTGAAGCATACTTCTTTGTTTATAGAAATAAGAAGTAATTGAGCAAAGAAAGAGTACTTAGATGGAAGATAAGGAATGAATGAGGGAACAAAGTCCTTGACAAGGCAAGGAGGATTGAGATCCAACATCCAAGGGGAGAGACTTGCCCACCAGAGGGGTCTTTTGGTAGATGACATCTTTTTCATAGGTCTCAAAGTAATTCTTTTCCGAATTAGGCCTGAAAAGTCATCCAATATATTTGAAGGTTACCAATTTATCTTGAGGAAAATGTCCTTCAGAGTGGAAATGTGAAATGCATTCTTTTTTTTTTTTTCCTCCCAGTATCCCAAAGGGAGAAGTTTGTTCTGGCTCACAAAGACCTACATTCGAGAGTTGTCTACATTCGAGGCAAATAAGAAACATGCTTGGAAAAATAATAAAGACTCCTAAGGGATTGTGAAGAGAAAAATCACCAGATTCTAAAATGAGACAAATGAAAGTTAGTTGGGTTTTTATTTAACACCTCTGTAGTAATTCAAACTTGGTGACATGCAGTGGTATAAGCAAAATCCTAGTCAATAGCATGACAACCTTGTCCATTACAGCAATGTAGGCTTCAATTTAAAGAAAATTTAATCTGAATAGACTCAAACAAAAAATGAAATCTACTAGAATCCAGATACTCTAGGGATAACATTTATGAGGGCCCTTGGGTCAGGATTCAAACAAAGTGATCATGGCCTGCTGCTGCTGCTGCTGCTAAGTTGCTTCAGTCGTGTCCAACTGTATGCGACCCCACAGATGGCAGCCCACCAGGCTCCCCCGTCCCTGGGATTTTCCAGGCAAGAACACTGAAGTGGGTTGTCATTTCGTTCTCCAATGCATAAAAGTGAAAAGTGAAAGTGAAGTCGCTCAGTCGTATCTGACCCTTAGTGACCCCATGGACTGCAGCCTACCAGGCTCTGCCCATGGGATTTTCCAGGCAAGCGTACTGGAGTGGGGTGCCATTGCCTTACTTCTTCTTTTTCTATAGAAGTATATTTTGTTTTCTTAATGTTATCCCAATTCTCAAGCATATTCTTTTCTCTTGCATAAAGTGATTACACAAAACTCTTTATTGCTCGTCAGAAAAGGTAAAAAGACAAGCATCAAACAGGGAGGAGGCATTTGAAACATGTAACAACCTAATAATTTGTAAAACGTATTACTGCTGTTGTTTTTGTTCAGTCGCCAAGTCATGTCCAACTCTTCATGACCCCATGGACTGCAGCATGCCAGGCTTCCGTTCCCCTTACCACCTCCCAGAGTTAGCCCAGGTTCATGTCCATTGATTCATTGATGCCATCCATCTCCTTCATGGATCACTGCCTTGTCATGGCAAAGGGGCTTGTGTAACTCAATGAAGCTATGAGCCATGCAGTGTAGGGTCATCCAAGATGAACAGGTCACAATAAAGAGTTCTGATAAAACATGATCCACTGGAGGAGGGAATGGCAAACCACTCCAACGTACTTGCCATGAGAACCTCATGAACTATATAAAAAGGTAAAATGTATAACAATAAAACTCCAAAAGGAAAAAAAAATGGTAAAAATCATGGCTGGGCAGTAGTAACCAGAATAAGAAACATAAACAGTTCAAAAACACTGAAGTTGTTCAATATTATTTTAAAATGAGGAAATCTGAAATGAAATAACAATGAAGCATTATTCCCTAGGTATTATAATGACTAAGATTAAAATGTGATGGCAAGGATGTAGAGCAATGGAACGATGAAACTATCATTTTTGCTAGTGGGAATGTAAATTATCACAGTTACTTTGAAAAAGAGTTTGACATTACGGAGTAAAGCTGAAGATGCACCTATCCACCCCTGACCTTTTTATACCTAGATATATTGGGTTGGCCAAAAAATTAGCTCATCTGTAACATCTTATGGAAAAACATAAATGAATCTGTTGGCCAGTCCTAGAGAGATTGGCCACCAGGAGCCATGTACAAAATATTCAAAACATTACTGAAGATTCAAAAGCTTATCAATGGTAGACAACATAGAAATAATAGATAGATAGATAAATTGTGATATATATTCCATTTATTCAATAGAGCATGATAAAGCAGTGAAAATAAATGAACTATAGCTAATAGTCCCAGCATGGCTCTCAACAATGACATGTTAAGCAAAAATAGCTGGTCAAAAGGAATATACAATATATTATTCTGTGTAAGCAAAGTTCAAAATGGGCAAAATTTCACCAACTATCTTTTATGGTTATTTATGTATATATATTAAAACTCAATGTAAGTATAAAAAATAGTACAGCACTTAAGTAAGTGGTTATCTCTGTGAAGGGGTGAGTAAAGAAGATGAGACAGTGTGAGGGCTTCTATTCCATTGGAAAACTATTTATTAAAATTAATGTTGGATACATGGGTGCCTGCCCAATTTTATTATTTTACTCTACTATGCATATTATGTACTTTTCAGTATGCATTACATATTTCACAATAAAAAGTTAACCAAATACACCTAAGGATGCTAATTATATTTATAACACCAGTCATATGCTGGTGAACTGGTGTGCTTATGCATGCCTTTGCAAAGTTCTTGGTAATGAATACCCAGAGCTATACAAATGCTCTATTTTTCTGACCTCATAAAAATAGTTCTCATCGTATTGTAAAGAAAAAATTCAGAAATTAAGTTTTTTCTCTTTTCAAATGCATTTTTCACCACTCTTACTGAGCTGTTCTAAACTATCATAGCAAACAATCTGCTCCTTAAAAAAGCTGGTTTTATTTCTCTGTCTTTCTATAAGCCTTGAAACTGTAACAATCTTAATTTCTTCAGAATGGGTTCCTTACCCACCTTATTTTCTACTAAGTCCCCCTATATCTTTCAAGACTCAATGCAAATGATGTTTCCTTATGTCAACTGTCTTAGATTGGTATATCAGGGTTAAGTTTCCCTCCACTATGTTCCCATATTTGTATGTTGATCTATTAAGTATTATGGCATGTGATTTCTTATGAGACTATTAGCTCTATGAAGCTAAGTAGTGGTTTATTCACACCTGAATCTTTCCCCAACAGTAAATTCTACAGATAATTGTTCAGTGAATATTTGTTAACTGAAAAAGAGAAGAGGTGACATGATCACAACAGGATTATTTATCATAACAAATCTCACAACAACCCAAGTGCCGTCTAGTAGAGGAATGATCTGTTGCTTCCCTGGTGGCTCAGAGGTTAAAGCATCTGCCTCCAATGCAGGAGACCTGGGTTCGATCCCTGGGTCGGGAAGATACCCTGAAAAAGGAAATGGTAACCCACTCCAGTATTCTTGCCTGGAGAATCCCATGGACGGAGGAGCCTGGTAGTCCACGGGGTCGCAAAGAGTCGGACACGACTGAGCGACTTCACTCACTTTACTCACTCACTCATACATCTGATGAAATATTATGCACTCATGAAAATGCTGCTGCTGCTGCTGCTGCTGCTGCTAAGTCACTTCAGTCGTGTCTGACTCTGTGTAACCCCATGGACTGCAGCCTACCAGGCTCCTCTGTCCATGGGATTTTTCAGGCAAGAGTACTGGAGTGGGATGCCATTGCCTTCTCTGTGTGAAAATGCTACTGTGAAGTCAAATATATTAAGATATTGAAAAACTTAATGATATAATGGTAACTAAACTAACTTATAAGAAGGTAATTTTATTGACTATATACATTACAACTATACATAGATGAACAGGAGCTGGAATGCAAAATAAAATAGCCTACCTAAGAAATAGCTTACATATATCTATATTCACATAAATATTAAAATGATTGTGGATTCTTTGTTGAAATTTTTCATCATGGTACTTTTGTTTTTAGAAATTATATTTAAATTTTAATATTTTCCAGACAAGTGACTAAGATTTTGATTCTCGTAATTGATGGCCTTATTCAAAGCAATTTCTATTCCCTTTCTTAGCATGTGGCTCAATATGTCCACTGGAGACCAAAGAAGATAGTTTCAGAGGAACCCTATGAAGCAATTTCTAATCCAAACCAGTTAAATGATAATATAGCTTTTTAAAAATAAGCATCCAAAAATGAATTTTCAAGAATAATTCTAGGTCACCAACTAGTAAAGCAAGGGGAAAAGTAAAACAAACAAACAAACAACAATGAAACCCACAAAAAAACCTAAGCATTGGAGCTTCAACNTAATATAGCTTTTTAAAAATAAGCATCCAAAAATGAATTTTCAAGAATAATTCTAGGTCACCAACTAGTAAAGCAAGGGGAAAAGTAAAACAAACAAACAAACAACAATGAAACCCACAAAAAAACCTGTTGAAATGCACAATTATAAAATGTAAGGATTTCATAAAATTTTAAGATGTTCTATGAATCACCCAGTATAAGTGTCTGTGATTGCACTAATTACTGGCCCTTCCTGCAGTCACAGGCAGCATTTAATATAGGACTGCTTTCCATGTGAGAGCATAAATATACAAAATCAGCATTATTTATCATCTTTGCCTCGGTTACACATCTGAATAGAATCTGAACATTACAAATAGATTTCTGGGCCCCATTCCAAGTGAGTTTGGGGAGGTGCTCCAGGCTTTCTGAGCTTAAGAATTCCTCAGGATATTTAAATGTACAGCTTATGTTGAAAACAGTTGCTTAAAAAATGAAAATAATTTTTAAGGTTAACATAAAGCCTAGTGAAACAAAGAACTCACTTAAAAAAAAAAAAAGTATCATTACATATTGTTTCTTTGAGGTACCCCTTATGGTACTTCAACTGAACATATCTGAAACCAGTCTCTCTCTTACCCATTATACTTCTAGCACAATTTTTTTTCCTCAGCTTTATTGAGGTCTAATTGACAAATAAAATTGTAAAATATTTAAAGTGTGTAACAAGGTGCTATGAGAAATGTGTATATTGTACAAGGATTCTCTCTTGACACACTTTGATACTAATGCAGACTCCTTAACTGAAAGCCCCATAGTTGAATCCATCCTGAATATCATTACTAAATACATCTTCCTGGGGCATAATTCTGCTCACAAATCTTCAGCAAGTCCCCACTGATTACTGAAAAAGGCTCCAGACCCTCGGTTCAGTTCAGTCGCTCAGTCGTGTCCGACTCTTTGCAACCCCATGAATCGCAGCACACCAGGCCTCCCTGTTCATCACCATCTCCCAGAGTTCACTCAGGCTTACGTCCATCGAGTCCGTGATGCCATCCAGCCATCTCATCCTCAGTCGTCCCCTTCTCCTCCTGCCACCAATCCCTCCCAGCATCAGAGTCTTTTCCAATGAGTCAACTCTTCGCATGAGGTGGCCAAAGTACTGGAGTTTCAGCTTCAGCATCATTCCTTCCAAAGAAATGCCAGGGTTGATCTCCTTCAGAACGGACTGGTTGGATCTCCTTGCAGTCCAAGGGACTCTCAAGAGTCTTCTCCAACACCACAGTTCAAAAGCATCAATTCTTCAGTGCTCAGCCTTCTTCACAGTCCAACTCTCACATCCATACATGACCACAGGAAAAACCATAGCCTTGACTAGACGGACCTTAGTCGGCAAAGTAATGTCTCTGCTTTTGAATATACT
>SJYV01026595.1:610515-705279 GCA_006410875.1 Neotragus pygmaeus | reverse complement strand
GATGCTTATATCTTTCCTTTTCTCCTTTGCTTTTCACCTCTCTTCTTTTCACAGCTATTTGTAAGGCCTCCCCAGAGAGCCAGTTTGCTTTTTTGCCTTTCTTTTCCATGGGGATGGTCTTGATCCCTGTCTCCTGTACAATGTCACAAACCTTATTCCATAGTTCATCTGGCACTCTACCTATATCAGATCTAGCCCCTTAAATCTATTTCTCACTTCCACTGTATAATAATAAGGGATTTGATTTAGGTCATACCCGAATGGTCTAGCTGTTTTCCCTACTTTCTTCAATTTAAGTCTGAATTTGGTAATTAGGAGTTCATGATCTGAGCCACAGCCAGCTCCTGGTCTTGTTTTAACTTCCACTTAAGACCCTTGCCTATCTGACCTTAGATAACTTCTCCCATCTAACTTTTAATTTTTGTTCACAGACCCTATGTTGAAACCAAGCCATCTGTATTCTATACACTTGTCTCTATTCTTTTCCACCTATGTGCTTAAAAAAAAAGTTCTTCACAGAGTGCATCTAACATAGAAATTCAAGTTTCACTGATCCTCAAATTCTAGTTCTAATTTTCCAGGCTTTCCTCATATCTTTTTCCCTTAAAAGCCTATACATAAACAATCAAACTAACATAACAATTTGTACCTTTATACCTTGTATCCTTTACCTAACAGTGTCATTATCATCTTATTATCTATAAGAAGTGAAGTGAAGTGTTAGTCACTCAGTCATGTCTGACTCTTTGAGACCTCATGGACTATAGGCTGCCAGGCTTTTCTGTCCATGGAGTTCTCCAGGCAAGAATATTAGAGTGGGCAACCACGCCTTTCTCCAGGGGATCTTCCCAACCCAGGGATTGAACCCAGGTCTCTTGCATTGCAGGCAGATTCTTTTACTGTCTGAGCCACCAGGGAAGCCCTTGGATGTATGAGTACTTTAAAAATAGTATTTCTGACTGATTGTCTTATTTCCTTCAGCATTTTACAACTATTCGTTCCCCAGAAACTTTCATTAAATTACTATATGCATTAGAAAGACTTGTGATGTTTCCAGGAAACTCAGAGCATGAAAATAGATAAAATCCTCTATGCCCTTGACCCCCCTCAACAATAACAACAGTTTCCCCTTTGTCTTTTGTATGGCTCAATCCATTTTTGAAGTAGTCAAGCCTGCCTTAAGTTCTGTACAAACTTGCATCAGATTCCAAAGAAATAAAAATTAAAAAGACCTGTCACCTTGGAAGATATAAAGGAAATATCAGAGTGCATATTTTAGGGGTTGCAATAAGAAAATAAACACATATTTCATAAAAATGTTTACTTTCCATTATAGTCAATCTAAGATATGCACACAGGTCCTCAGAAGCACCAAAGAGGTGACTTTGATTTAACTGTGATTTTTAGTAATGCTTAGTTATACTCTATTGAGCCCTGAATAAGTGGTTTGGGATTTCTCCTCCACAATCTATTTAGCCTCACCCTGAGCTGACCTCCCACCCTGGGCTGTCACTTGTGTTTCTTCCTGGATCCCATTTCCCCGCACTTCTGTCTCTGCACTCACTTACCAAACACTATCTAGGCCACTAGAGAGAGGTGATTCAGCTCCATGTATGCTGGCCAGTCCAGGAATCACTGACTTTGACTTGAAGAAAAAGGTGTATGCACATGATTTTTTTGTTTGTTTTTCTCTAGAAAAGAGAGCACTTGTTATCCACTGTAATTCTGAACATGGAATGATTTTCCATCATTAAATATATCTTCCCTATGCTTGAGGAATGCTCAAAATAGCAAATCACGGACCTCCCTTGTGGTCCAGTGGTTAAGACTCCGTGTTTCCAATGCAGGGAGCCGAGCTTGGATACCTGGCTGAGGAACTAAGATCTCACAGGCTGTGCCATGAGGTATGGCCAAAAGATTTTTTAAAAGACTTTAAAAAAAGAAGGAACCACATCCTATCCTTCTTTTGACATCAACACTTCAAAAACATCTATTTCTCTTTATTATTTTTTCCAATTCTCTGAAGGTCTCAGAAAACCTGAAAAGCCCTGCTCCGAGTTTGCTCCTCCTCTAGGAAAGAACCAGTTTTAAACCACTTAATTATCAATCAATCTTAAGTAAGTCAAGCAAAAGCAGCATCTGACCCAGTTTGTTTAGAAACCCATTCATTCAGCCTTGTGGCTTCTCTGCCATGCAGGAAACCTGTCAGACTGGAATCAAGAAAAAGGCTTATTGAATTTTAATGTTGAACTAATGTTGCTTCTGCAGTTGCCTGCATTAGAGGGGTGACGGGGAGTCCAGGAAGGAAGTAAAAAATGGTCTTTCTCTCTCTCTCACTTTTTTTTTTCTTTTGTGAAGAGTTCAAACGTTCAATCTGTCCTTTCTGTGAACCTACTATTTATGGCAACCTCTTTTAACCTATATATAATGCATGAAGAAATCTAGGCAGAATAATATTGCATGTAGGCACTCATATGACTGATTGTGTTGAACCCTGAAAGCTTTTGAATGTCAGGATCAGGATATTGCAAAGTCCTCAACTAACTGCACCTGCTAAGGCAACTCTTATCTACCCTCAGAAAAATTATATATCAATTTATACCATGGGACTTCAAGTGTGGATACTGTCTTGACCTGGAAGATTTATATGTTTCCACATTTCTCTGCATCATTTTTCATAATATAATGCCTTCAATAGAGTTTCATTAATGCTTTCAATTGAATGATGGACTATAAATATGTGCAGTGATTTAAAGAGCATCAACAACACCTGAACATGGAAAATGTAGTAAATGAATACTGATTTTCTCACCTTCTCCTTCCCAATGATTACAGTATCTAGTTTTTTTNGAACCAGTCCATTGTTCCATGTCGGGTTCTAAAGTGTTGCTTCTTGATCTGCAATACAGATTTCTCAGGAGGCAAGTCAAGTGGTCTGGTATTCCCATCTCTCTCAGAATTTTCCACAGTTTGTTGTGATCTACACAGTCAAAGGCTTTGGCATAGTCAATAAAGCAGAGGTAGATGTTTTCCTGGAAACTTCTTGCTTTTTCTATGATCCAATGGGTGTTGGCAAATTGATCTCTGATTTCTCTGTCTTTTCTAAATCCAGCTTAAACATCTGGAAGTTCACTTTTCACATACTGCTGAAGCCTGGCTTGGAGAATTTTGAGCATTACTTTGCTAGTGGGTGAGATGAGTGGAACTGTTGGTACTTTGAACATTCTTTGGCATTGCCTTTCTTAGGAATGAAAACTGATGTTTTCCAGTCCTGTGGCCACTGCTGAGTTTTCCAAATTTGCTGGCATAATGAGTGCAGGACTTTCACAGCATTATCTTTTAGGATTTGAAATAGCTCCACTGAAATTCCATCAACTCCACTAGCTTTGTTCATAGTGATACTTCCTAAGGCCCACTTGACTTCCCATTCCAGGATGTCTGGCTCTAGGTGAGTGATCACACCATTGTAATTATCTGGGTCATGAATATCTTTTTGTATAGTTCTTCTGTGTATTCTTGCTATGTCTTTTTAATATCTTCTGCTCCTATTAGGTCCATACCACTTCTGTCCTTTATTGGGTCCATTTTTCATGAAATATTCCCTTGGTATCTCTAATTTCTTGAAGAGATCTCTATTCTTTCCCATTTTATTGTTTTCCTCTATTTCTTTGCATTGATCATCTGAGGAAGGCTTCTTTTCTCTCCTCGCTATTCTTTGGAACTCTGTATTCAGATGGGTATATCTTTGTCTTTCTCTTTTGCTTTTAGCTTCTCTTCATTTCTTAGCTATTTGTAAAGCCTCTACATTGATGTGTGTGTGCTTATATACAAAAAAATTCTTTGACCTTTTGTTATATGATTGAGTAGGAAATGGGCTAGGAGACAGTGCTATAGGTCAGGTTCTACAGAACTAGATCCTCAGACTGAATTTGTATGCAAGTGTTTTAGGAAGGAAATACTTAAGAGAGAAACTTACAAGTGAGTAGGTGAGGCAGGAAGGAAAAAACTGAAGAAGACAAAAAAAGGGTATGATTTTAGGAAAAGTCTATCTTAATTATATCTTCAGTATTACCCTGCAGGACAACATTTTTTTAAGGAGTGGATATTTTGCTTCAATGTCTATTTCAATATGGGCCTCAGATGTCAGTACTGGATATTAACACCCTAGGTATAGGTTGTACATAATTCCCCAGACACATTTTTCTCTTTTCAAATACCTGCAAAAATCAAAGTCAGTTTTCAGGAAATTTCTAGATTCAGAATTGAAAATAAAAGTACACCTATGAAGGAAGACTCAAAAAAATTAAATTTATTTTAGAAGGAATCTGTTTCTGAGGACTTTAGATGTGGCTCCCCTTTCTGGGTCTATATAAGTAGCCCTAGTGGTTGTAGCCATTCCTAAACCAGCAGAGAGGAAAGAATAGAGGAAAATGGAAAGGAAGCAATTACCTTTAAAAGGGGACATAAATGTTGTATTATACTAATTTCATTGGCTCATATTTCACTGATGAAAACTTTACTTACATACCTCCACCTAACAGTAAGGGAGGCTGGGAATTTAAACTCCACTAAAATTCTATTACTGTAAAGGAGGGAGGAAATAGATTTGAGGAGGTACAACTTATACAGGTGCTGCTAGCTTATGGTTTTAGTTGCACTTGTGGAATGAGACATGGTTACTCTAAGAATCAGAATAGTTTGACAAGAAAGGAGACTGTGATAGCACAAGTATGACTAGTGCAACATTTAGAAGCCTGGCATGGCAGAATCAGCACATGAAATTATAAATTGCTGGCAGGTGGTAGGAAGAAGTAAACCAGGAGGATGTGGTATTACCAAAACTTGGAAAATAAAATGCTTCAAGAAAAGAGGGGGAAATGATGTGTATATTGTAGAATACTCCAGACAGTAAGAAAACAAGGATAAGACATAACAATCTATTCTCATGGGGTTGACTTTGGAGTTTTGTTCACAGAGAGCTAAATATAGAGCTAAAGGTCTGAAAGGTAGGTATTAGTTCAGGGTGCATGAGAATATGAGAGGGGATAAAAGATTAGAGATGATGTATTCTGAACTTTCCTCAGAAAAAGAAGCAAGAGGCTATCAGTCAGAGAATAGTGAGAAACTATTTTCTTGGAAAAGTTTCTTAGGAGGTGTTTTGGCATTTTTCTTTTTTTTTTATTAATTTTTTTTAAACTTTATTTTACTTTACAATACTCTATTGGCTTTGCCATACATCGACATGAATCCACCACAGGTGTAGGTACCCATAGTGACTCTCATCGCAATAGAAGCCTTTCTTTTTTTTGGTATTATTGGAAACACTCAATCTCATCATTCTAAAGGAAATAAGGAAAAATTCAAGGCCAAACATAGGAAAGAATCTTGTAAGGAGTCCAACCATGCAGAGTAAATCCATAATTTGGATACTTGTGATGAGAATTTAAAATTCATCAATTAACTGTTGTTAACCATTAAGTCATTTTGGACATTAAGTGCCGGGGTCCTGCCCCAGTGGATCCAGGGTGATTTGAAGGGGAGACGGATAGGCGAGGAAAAAACTTATTTATTAATTAATATAAGATTAGATTAAGAAGGAATAGTGTAGTAGGAAAATTAAGTGGAGAAAAGATGCTGAATAACTTGGTTTAAGTGGAAAGCCAATAAAGTTCCAGACAGGGAACTTGCACCATCTACGTTAGGCCGCCAGCATCTGTATATCAGAGAGTGCCCTGCCTTGGGCTCTCTCTCTTATGGATCTTAGAAGCCGGGGCAAGTAAGTAGACATGGCGAGCCTCTACGCCCTAAATGGGAATTCAGCCTGAAATTAGAGTAAAGAGGAGACACAGGGGAAAACAAGCCCTTCCAATGACTGGCTCGGCCTCTATTGTCTGGAAAGGCCTTTTATACCTTTTTGATTGTACATGGAGATCAATGGGTAATACAAAGTTATGCAGCGTTAGCAGCCCAGACTCTTATCAAAACCAGGCTTTTCTCTCTGCATACCTAGTTGTATACACAAGTCTTAGGTAATTTACATCATCTTCCAGCCAAAAGGGCCAATTAACATTTTACAGCCTTTTTCTGATAAGAGTTTGTCAACCAAAAGACTTATTTGTGTTGATCTTCCCAAAGTCTGGTGCCACGCTAAGAAAAACACTAAATAAAGTTACATTCTTACATAGCAAAGATACAGCAGTTTATAACAAGCAAAAGGAGTACAGTGATTTATAACAAAAGAAAAGTAATTAACTCAAAAGTCTAGTGTTGCTAACATCAAAACTACTATATATCTTTTTCCATATCCCGTTTACATTGATTAACATCCTCCCAGGTGCCTAAAAGATAAAGAATATGGAGGCCTGGCAGCAATCGTTGAGTCAACAGTGAAAACCTGTCACCAACATGATTTTTAGCTCTTTAGAAAAGGCTCTGTATCTTTAAGATGCTTTTAAGCTTTGTGCCTCTTGTGGTTGGGGGCTGTAAGCAATTCACAAGCTGTAAGAGCTCCAGGGTTCGGAACCTGTTAGGCAAGCTAGAGAGTTATCAGAGGGGGCTTGAGCTGAAACATCCCTTTCAAATGCAGAAGACTAAAGCCCTGAGTTGACTTTTTCCAGAGTGTGTCAGAAGAGTGGAAAAGCAGGCAGATTCTTATTTTGGGGGGTACATGCTCAGGAAATACCAGGGGGAAAACCTGCGGTCTGATTAGCCTTACCATCAGAGCTCTGCCACATGACCTTGTCACGGGTGGAATTCCTCATGCTGGCTCCCAGCAATTAAGTACTTTGGAAGTATATTTCTTGGTTTGAAATAAAAATAAATAGGCTTTTAAAATATATGTATTTTAAAATTAACATTCAATAGATTCTACTACCATTTTTGTATACGTCTATGAACTTTAGAAAATGGATAGAATAATGAGACATCCACATAAGATACAGAAGAGTTCCATCACCCCCAAAAATCCACTGGGCACTTCTTTTATAGTCAATCAATCCCTATTCCCAACCCCAGCAGACTGATCTTTTTGTCCCTCTATCTTGTTTTTTTGAGAATATCATAAAAACATGATCATATACTGAATGTAGCCTTTTTGGTCTTGGCTAATTTCTCTTAGACAGACCAAAGGTCCATTTAATCAAAGCCATGGTTTTTCCAATAGTCATGTA
The DNA here is from genome assembly GCA_006410875.1 of Neotragus pygmaeus. Lineage (NCBI taxonomy): Eukaryota > Metazoa > Chordata > Mammalia > Artiodactyla > Bovidae > Neotragus > Neotragus pygmaeus. Next base: position 698,110 of record SJYV01026595.1, on the reverse strand, counting down.
TGGATGTGAAAGTGGGACCATAAAGAAGGCTGAGCACTGAAGAACTGATGCTTTCAAACTGCAGTGCTGGAGAAGACTCTTGAGAGTCTCTTGGCCTCCAAGGAGATCAAACCAGTCAATCTTAAAGGAAATCAACCCTGAATATTCACTGAAAGGACTGACACTGAAGCTGAAGCTCCAATACTTTGACCACCTGATACAAAGAGATGACTCACTGGAAAAGACCCTGATGCTGGAAAAGACCCTGATACTGGGAAAGATAGAAGGCAGGAAGAGAAGGAGATGACAGAGGATGAGATGGTTGGCTGGCATCACTGACTCAATGCACATGAATTTGAGCAAGCTCTGGGACATGGTGAAGGACAGGGAAGCCTGGTGTGTTGCAGTCCATAGGGTCACAAAGAATTGGACACGACCGAGTGACTGAACAACAGCAATTTCTCTTAGAGTAATCTGTGAGATTCATCTATCTTGTTCTGTATATAAACTGTTCACTTCTCTTTATAGCTTTGTAGTATCAAACTGCATGGATATACCATAGTATATTTATCTATTCACCAGTTGAAGGATGTTTGGACAGGAACATATGAAATGAAGCTGTAAATAAATATTGATATACACGTTTTATCTAAACATAACTTTCCATTCCTCTTGAATAAATATGTAGGCGTGGTACTGGTAGGTCTCAAGCTGAGTTTACATCAACCATATTCCAAAGTGGTTTTACCAGCTTACATTTCCATAGTAACAAATGAGAGCTATTCTTGCACTGTATCCTCAATAGTACTTGATAATGTCAGTTGTTTTTGTTTAATTTTGTCCATATTAATAAGTAGAAGTATCTCATTGTGGATTTAATTTGCATTTTCCTAAAAGTGAATAATTTAAAACTTTATTTCTTGTGTTGATTTGTCATCCATTCATCTTCTTAGTTGAGCATCTGTTCAAAAAATTTACTGGGTTTTTTGTTTTCCTACTGTTGAGCTTTGAGAGTGCTTTTTGTTTCCTGGAAACAAGTCGTTTGTCAGATATGCGACTGGCAAATATTTTCTTAAAATCTATGCTGCATTTTTACCCTCTTAACACTGTCTTACATAGAGAAAAATGTTTTATTTTGGCGAAATCAATTTTTCAATTTCTTCTTTGGTGAATAATACCTTTGGTGTCATATCTAATAATGCTAACTAATTTAAGGTCACAAAGATATCCTATGTTTTCATGAAGATGTTTTGTAGCTCTAAATGTAACATTCAGATATATAATCCATATTTAGTTATTTTTATATTGTGAGAGAGATGGATTGAGGTTTTCCTTTTTTAGTGGAGTTGAATCAATTGTTGAAGCTGAAACTCTAATACTTTGGCCACCTGATGTGGAGAGCTGACTCATTTGAAAAGACCCCATGGCTTGGAAAGATTGAGAGCAGGAGAAGGGGACGGCAGAGGATGAGATGGCTGGATGGCATCGTCGACTCATTGGACGTGAGTTTGGGTAGGCTCCAGGAGTCGGTGATGGACAGGGAGGCCTGGCATGCTGTAGTTCATGGGGTTGCAAAGAGTCGGACATGACTAAGCGACTGAACTGAACTGAACTGAATCAGTTATTAAGATAGGGGATAAACAAGCTGGACCCTGTGATTGTTGTCAGTTACTATAAGAGATAGTTTGCAGTCTGCAGGATGAGAAAGAACCCAGTCAGAGGTGGCAGTCTCCCTGAGCTGAGAAGACTAAAACGAATCTTCAAGAAGGCCAGGAAGGTAGAGAGTTGAGTCTGCAAGAGAGAGTAGTGGACCTCTACACAAACACACATATCCTCACAAATACAGAAAGAAAGAGATAGAAAGACAGGACAGTGCAGAAGTTCATCGTTAGTATTGAACAAAGTATTGATCTACATATGCCTGTGAAAAAATGTCTTGAAGCTGGGGGCGGGGGGAGACACAAACCCAAAATAATTAAAGATGTACAGAACTCACAATAGAACAAAGAACAGGTTGTCTTCTCACCAACTGGATGGAAAAACTATGAAATTTCTCAGGCATCAAGGAAAGGGTATAACATGAAGTGGTATAATTTATTAGAGGTCCAATCTCAGCTTCATAGCCTCATACTAATGGCTGCATTGATCATGCCATCACAAAATTTAAACAAGTCTCAAAAGGCTTAAGCTATGGCCAAGTAACTAAAATACATCCCAGAACAAAGTTCAAGAATACTTCTATGAATACAAAAATATTTGGAACAACAAAATTCATAATGTTTGACATTGGGTCAAAAATTAAGTCATGCAAATAAACGGGGAAATCCAACCAAAGTGTAAAGAGAGACTCAGAAATGACACAAAGAATTAGCAAATAAGGACATAAAATAATGATTATGACTGTATTTCTTATGTTTATGGAGGTAATGGAAATTTTGAACATGTGTTAAACAGAGACATGAAAGATATAAAAAAGATTGAAATCAAGTACAATTGAGAAGTACAATGTCAAGTGGAAATTACATTCGATGAGATTAACAGCAGATTAGCTACTATAGAATAACATAATTCATTAACTTGAAGACATAAAAATAAAAACAATCCAAAGTAAAACCCACAGGGAGAAAATAGATGATAAAAAATGAACAGGGCATCAGTGAGATGTGAGACAATTTCAAGCAGCCTAGTATACATAAAATTTGAGTCCTTAGAGAGCTCCCTTTTTCTGTTTTATTCAGAGTTTTTCATTGTAATCAGCGGGTGAAACAGGCTGAAGTGAAATTATCCTGTGTGGACAAGCACTGAACACCTAATAGGCTTTTAGTATCATTCACAGGACCATAGAGCCCAATCACTTTTCTTATCGGCAACTGATAAATCTTCATTCAGTTGACTAGTTATTAAGATAATCTACACCATTGATTTAGCACCGATTAAAAGAAACTATCTTTACATAAGATAGGCTTTGCTTATTTGTTTCATTCTACCCTCTGTGCAAAGAACTGACTCATTGGAAAAGACCCTCATGCTGGGAAAGATGAAGGCAGGAAGAGAAGGGGACGACAGAGAATGAGATGGTTGAATGACACCAACAACTAGATGGACATGAGTTTGAGCAAGCTCCAGGAGTTGGTGATGGACAGGGAGGTTTGGCGTGCTGCAGTCCATGGGGTTGCAAAGTGTCAGATATGACTGAATCACTGAATTGAACTGAACACCATTTCCTAGCTCCTAATTATTCTTCTTTATCTCTTGTCTCTTGGTTAATATTACTTGCAGAATATGCATTGTCATCAGCCATATTATCTGTAGTAAGCTGAATAATACACCTCAGAGATCTTAGGTCCTAAACACCAGGATTGTAAATGTTACTGTATTTGTAGGGTCGTTGCAGATATAATTAAATGAAATATCTTGAAATGAAATTATCCTGGATTGTCAGGGTAGGCCCTGATTGCAAACACTCATGTAAGACTGAGGCAGAGGAAGATCACACACACACACACACACACACACACACACACACAGGCAGAAACTGATATAGCCACAAGCCAAGGAATGCTAGCATCAGCTGGAAGAGACTAAGAACATAGCCTCCCTGAATGTCCTGCTAACAGCTTAATTTTGGTCCAGGAATACAGAATTTCTAGCTTCCAGAACTGTGATAGAATCAATTTCCATTTTATAAAGCTATCCAGGGTAGGATAATTTGTCACAAAATAATACAATACAAAACACAAAAATACAATCTATTAACTCATTATGTATTTATTTTGTTTGCTCCTATCACATACACACAGAATGTATGCTTCATGAAAGCAGAAGGCTTTTTAATTTTTTGTTTCCCTCTGCTCTGTCTTCAGTGCTCCAAATGGTGCCTGACATACAACAGAAGTCCAAATATTTTTGAAAGAATATTTCAAAATATTGAAATATTCATATCTAAGATATTCACTGCAGTAAAAGAAGTTCAAATAAATGGGCTGGAGAGGTGAGGGAACCAAGTTCTCTGAGAGGGTCCAACTACCAGACTAACTCTTATGAGTATGGAAATGACTTCTTTATTTTCCTAAGCTATGCTGAGATTCATTTCCAGAAATTGCTTTTATCTCTTGAACAGAGGGTGATGATCAATATGAATAACTGTCCCCGGATATATCTTGACATTGTCATTGGCTTCAATTGTGCCTAAAAAGGAAAAGCATAAATGAAAAAATATTCTTTGTTCCTATGTAATCTTCTTTTGTGGAGATGATAGTATAACAGGTGACAGGACATAAAACACAAAGGCCTGGGAGACCTGAGTTTAAATCCAGGCTTTGCCACTTCTAATACAAACAAACATTTATTTAACATTTTCCATGTGTTAAAAATTATACTATGTAGTTTGTGCACTGATTCCTAGCCAGTTGCATAAACCTGGAAAAGGCATGTAACCTTTTAGTCTCATAACAACTCTGAAAAGAGGCTATTTTCATCCCTATCGAACTGATGCAGAAACCAGCACAGAGAGCTGAAGTAACACAGTCAAGTTTACAGAACCTAGTACCAGAGCTTTAGGTCCCAGTTCCTAAAACTGGGATTCATATCTCAGGGCTGCCTGACTCCAAATTTAGTTTATAATAGAATTTATTCTTTTCCTATTCCAACATGATATATATATTTCTCTTAGGCAACTTTGTGACAGTCACTGAATTTTATTTCTGCCTTAGTTTCTTCATTTACAAAATGAAAAGAGATTGATGGATTGATGGTTAAATTAATGTCAGTGGCTCTGACGTAAAATGTTCAACACAGAAACAGATACATTCAATGAGTCATTCTTGAACAGGGGATTTTTGCAGAAACTAACACTTGTGGCTAGAGATTTGTTTTGTAAGTGATACTGTTATGTCAAAAATGTTCCAGTAACAAAAGCCATGGGCTTCCCAGGTGTGAACTGAAANACAGAAACAGATACATTCAATGAGTCATTCTTGAACAGGGGATTTTTGCAGAAACTAACACTTGTGGCTAGAGATTTGTTTTGTAAGTGATACTGTTATGTCAAAAATATTCCAGTAACAAAAGCCATGGGCTTCCCAGGTGTGAACTGAAAGCTGCTCAGTCATGTCCAGCCCTTTGCAACCCCATGGACTACACAGTCCACGGAATTTTCCAGGCCAGAACACAGGAGTGGGTAGCCATTCCATTCTCCAGGGGATTTTCCCAACCCAGGGATCAAACCCAGGTCTCCCACTTTACAGTTGGATTCTTTATCAGTGTTTCCATGGTAAATAATCTGCCTGTCAAACAAGAGACCCGAGTTCCATCCCTGGGTTTGGAAGATCCCCTGGAGAAGGAAATGGCAACCCACTCTAGTATTCTTGCTTGGGAAATCCCATGGACAGAAGAGCCTGATGGACTGCTGTGCATGGGGTTGCAAAGAGTTGGACATGATTGAGTGACTAACACTTTCTCACCACTCAAAGACAAACTTAATTTTGAGTGTGGTGGAGAGGAGTGAGTTCTAAGGCACCAGAGAGGTGAACTAGTAGTTTGGGGAGTATTGGGAATGTGAGAACCCTCCAAAAACCCTTTGCTCTCGAGTATCACTTTGCCAACAAAGGTACATATAGCCAAAGCTATCTATCGTTTTTCCAGCCATCATGTATGGATCTGTTGCTGAAGCTGCAACTCTGATATTTTGGCCACCTGATGTGAAGAGCTGACACACAGGGAGAGACCCTGATCCTGGGAAAGACTGAGGGCAAGAGGAGAAGAGGGCAGCAGAGGATGAGATGTTTAGATAGCATCACTGACACAACGGACATAAGTTTGAGCAAACTCTGGAAGATAGTGGAGGACAGAGGAGCCTGGCGTGCTACAGTCCTTGGGGTCACGAAGAGTCGGACATGACTTGGCAACTGAACAACAATAACAAAGCCTCATCCTAGAGGGCGGAGTATGCTCCTAAAACTCCTGCCATCATCTTTGCCTATCACTTGGAGTGTTAGCACCTCCCCGGCCAGATGTGAGCACAGACCAGTTGTTTCTCTGCAGATTCCACCAGCCCACACTCTTGCTGCTTTACAAGCTGTGCAAACATGTGTGGGCTTGAGGCAGCTCAACGCTGATACAGCCCTTCATCTGCTCTCCTTCCCCCATGTAGACACGAGGCCAAGTTCTGAATAGGTAAATCCTTATGACAAAGATGCCTGTTGGGGAGGTGTGGTGGCCCCCAAGCCTCTCTTCCTGCGGACATGACCCAGAAACACAGTTCTCTCTTTCATTAGAGACGTGGAACTGTGCCAACCTCTCTAACAAAGCACTGGAGGGTGGATTCTGCCTCACACATCTCTTGCTTTCAGCAGATGTTCCACAAGAGTGGCTGCCAGGGCATTTCTGTAGCAATGAAGGTGTTAAAACTTCAAGGCCTTCAGAATATGTCTATGCTGACAGATTGGGGAAAACATGCTAAAGCGCTTATGATGATGAACATGTAAAAATAGGGCACAGATGTCTAATTTAAAAGACAAGAAAATTTCTTGGCATTTACATCTTATTAGTCATTACTATGTTTTTCTTGTATTTTATTCACACATTTAACTTTGGGTGTTCCTCTGATTCGCTTTGCCAACTGCAAGCTACCATCCTATAAATCAAAAAAAAAAAAAAAAAGAAGAAGAAGAAGAAGAGAGAGAGAGAGAGAGAAAGGAAGAAAAGAAAATGAAAGGAAGGTATTATACATTCCAAAAGATCATTTAGAGTAACAGAAATTTTCAGTGATCTTTGCTCAGAACATCACTTGGTCTTCAGTGAGACTGTTCAAACAAAGGTGTCCATCCAGTGGGCTATCTTGACCTGATCCTGTGAGGAGGAAAAACCTTGGATGCTCACAAGGTGTGCCTTTAAGAAGGAAGTGAAAGTGTTAGTCACTCAGTCATGTCCCACTCTCTGTGATCCCATGGATTATAAAACCCTCCAGGCTCCTCTGACCGTGGAATTCTCCAGGCAAGAGTACTAGAGTGGGTAGCCACTCCGTTCTTCAGGAGACCTTCCCAATCCAGGGATCAAACTTGGGCTTCCTGCATTGCAGTCAGACTCTTTACTGTCTGAGCTACCAGGGTAGCCTGAGAAGGAAAAGGCATTTTAAAACTTGCCTTCAGAGGGCTTAAAAATAACCTCTCTTTGTTTGAATGGCTAGGCTTTTATTAAGGTATATGATGACTTTAATAGTTTTACCCAATTCTTAACCATGGTGTGTTGAACAAAGTCTGCGTGGAATAAAAAATAAATAGTAGTTGCACAGTTGCACAACACTTTTTCTATCTCTTAGCTTTTTATAAGGCTTTCGATTAGAAAAAGACTCTGGTTCACAGACTAAATGGAGGGGAAAGATTTTAACTCAATAGACAGGAAAGCTTTGGAATCTTCAAACTTCTAGACAGCTGGCTGTGCTCACAGACAAAAAGAGAAAACAAAAGCAGAGAGAGAGAAACTGAAATTAGATGAATGATTTTCCTTTCCCGACATACCTCAGGGTTAGTTTCCCAATAGTACAAAGAGGAAGGATCTTGATCCCTGTTGATAGGTAAGATCAGGGCAGAAAAGAAAACACTGCATGCTATCAACGTCACCAAAACATGTGCTAATTAAATGCATAACACCACTTGCAGCTGTGAGAGTAGCTGCCCCTGTTCTCTGTGGCTTATAATGCAAAGATGCATGCGTGCGCATGCATACACACACACACAGAAGGGACATAGTATCAAACTACCAAATTAAAAAATAATAGCTTAATAGCTCAGAGATCCTATAAACACTTGCTTACGGAAATCTCAGTTATACTGCATGTTGTCTGCATGGCACTGGAGGAAGCAAAAATGTTCTTTAAGCCTCAGTAACCTTACAAGTTAACTGGGGATCATATTGTGTAATATACTATATTCAAATGCTATAGCATACACCAAATGCTTGTCAATATCTTACACATTCTAAACACTCAATAAAGAGTACCTTTTATTATTGGTTGTTGATCTCTTTTTTGATGCAATATCTTTAGAGACAGGTTCAAGGACAATCAATACATAAAGTAGATTCTCATTTTTCAGCAGGTTTATTTACCACCAATTTTATATATAATTGCACATACCTGAACTGCCTTTGCACAAGCACTCAGCATTTTCAGAAGCTGATGACAGACTTAAATACGCCAGGCTGAAGACAAAGTAGATATGACTTTTGCTATAGTTTGCATGAGAAACTCCTTTTAAGGTTGTGTGTGTTGCACACGCCTCCTATCCATGCATGTGGAAATGAGCTCCCTGCATAAGATTCCACAGAGAGTGCTAAGAGTCCATCTCAAATTTCTCTCCTTACAGATCTTAGGAAGATGAGATTCAGAAGCGCTGTCTTGATAATGGAAAGTCCTCATATTTAGAATTCTAATGAAACTTTTCGTCAGCTAATTCTTTCTTTTGAAAATTGTCTAGGCATAAACTCCCTCAAAACTCACAGAGGGTCTCTTTTCTTATTAATCCACACCATCACAACATTTTTTAAACAGTTAGGAGAATGTCTTACATAGCCCAGGTCCTGATGTAGGGTAAGCACTTAATAAGTGGTAGCTATTATTATTTAATCATTAATATTATTAGTCCATTTATAGGAAATCTATTTCCAGTGCACTATTAAAGCAATCATTAAAATCATTAATGCAATCACTATATGTAGTGCTTAATTTTATTATAATTATCTTTATCTTAATAATCCAAATACTACTACTAACTCACAGCTATTTCAATTATCATTAATTACTTCTAACTTTATGGCAATCTATAATATTCTGGCAGGGCCGGCCCTCAGTTACATACTGAAATGACATATTTGTATTTGCTTCCTGTTCTCTGCTCCTTTGTTATCAATACCTCTTTCCTTTCTCCCGTGAAGATCTCTTAGTGAAAAATATCTGGATAAATTAACTCTCCACTAGAGGAACTGGAAGATACACACTAAGGTGTGATTCTTTGTCCCTCTTTCAGTACTTGTTCTGTCATCCTCTCTCTCGCCCTGGGTTTTTCTGGTAAATGACCAACTCCTGGTGGGTAACAGAAGAGTAGTTCTTAATTGTGGACAGGGATCTTCCCAGAGTCACCGATCTTCAATCAAGTTCTCTGGAAGATCAACATTTTAAATGCAGCAGAACTGATTTCAAAGGATAGGCCAAATGCCAGGAGTCATAACTGCGGATTTGTTTTTTTTTTTGGGGGGGGGTGAGATTTTGTAGAGGGAAATTCAAAGTCAGAGATTTTGACTCTACTGGGAAACCCTGCAAGGGGCCACAATACTAAACATGGTGCTAACTCATCTAGAAAGGGAAAATGACTACTAGGTAGCTGCAGGAATGGCTGACTGCCTCCTGAACAGTAAGAGCCTGGGAGCAGGGCTGGCCAGTCTTAGCAAAGCCTCATCACTGTCATCAACACCTAGAGAAAACACTGTGAACTGAAGAGGGAAGCTGGCCAGGCCGTGCCCAAGGGAAGGATTTCAATTACAAAAGCCGATAGCAAGTGTTAATTATACTGTAGGGGTCAGCAAGTTTTTTTACTGTAAAGGGCTCATGTGATTTCCATCATTTCATTGGTGTGTTTGTTACAATTCTTAAAAAATCGAAAACACATTCTTTATTTAAAGCCAATAGTTTGTCAACTCTTGCAAAATGACTAGGAGAGCCATGAGAAGGAAAAGCATTAGTGGGCTACTGGAAGGTTTGGAAAGGCTTCTGGAAAAAAAGAAAAAGGCAGAGATGTAGACTCGTTCCTTTCCCTCCCCATCTCCAAACCCCACAGAAGTACAATTATTTAACATCAGTCTGGACAAGTCTTAATGTTCTAAGAAAAACTATGTAGAATTTCAGCTAGCCTTGAAGATCTAGCAAAGCTAGCTACTTCACCAAGCAGCAAAGAGACAACTTTCTCTCTGACTGAGACCATTCTTTTTCACTATCCAGGCTGAAAAGATTACATTGGCAAAATGACCTCCCTAAGAATCGTTAGCAAACAGTCAGCAATATGGAAACTAACAACCTGGAGGAGCTGTCAGAAAGGCAATGTGCCACTGGAATTATGAACTCATTAATTAAATATCAGTGTATCAAATGGGCTATGAGCTATTAATTCGAAAGCTATTACTGGCTTTGAAGTTGAAATTATAAGCAAAGCAATTAAAAAGTAACTTCTCAATGAGAGTGTTAAGGGATCATCATATCTGTTTATATACATCAGCTCTTTAATTTGGGAATTGAATTGCTCCCTTAAAAATAATGATTATATAAATGATCAAACTACCTATTTTATTGTGAAGCCTGCATGCTAGCATTAGAAGGAAAATCTGCAATCTTTCCTCTGCTGCAGTTATGCATTTCAAGTATTCTTTCTTTTTCACATGAGCAAAGGGATCACTGTGAAAATTACAAATCAGGAAAAGAGGGCAAATATTTAAGAGGATTGATATTTGCTTTTGTTTACATCCTTTGGACACCAGGACTTCAAGGGGATCGACTGTGACCAGGTGATGGAATTGAATAGATGGCTGTGCAGTTCAGATGTTTTTTGAAAGTATGACCTGACTCATGACTCCACAATGTTGTTTTGTGAATTTCTTTCAATGCATGTAATATTTTTAATCATGTCATAATAGTCAACCTACAGACTCATTTCCTTTGACATATAATGGAATTCCCTTTTTTTGTCAGCTTACCTTCTTTCTATCTTCTATATCTTGTCATCCCCATTTTACTTGCATAACTCTGTTTCTGCTTACTTTATGGCTTTCTATTATTTTTTTAAAAATGTTATCCTCTCTCTTGGTTTTAAACATACATAGACAAGCAAAGCAGCCACTGAAATCCTGTGGAAGTCAGATATCTCTTTGAATTTCATCTTTACTAGAGGAATATTAACTAGAAATGAACAAACAACTTCTCTGAAAAGAAGTTGTTTCTTTGGGCAGACTTAGCATCCTGATTTTTAGACCAAGGCATCCTTTTCCTCCTACCATGTAACCACAACTACTGCTGGTAGGGGTTTGATTAATGGACTAAAACTTATTCTGAAGAAAAATGAATGCTTTTAGTGGATTGGAAGCAGAAATGCCTATAGTTTATAACCAGTGGTGAACCACTCTGAAAGAGCAGCTGGAGACTTTGTATCTATTTAGTTGTGGCTTGTAGGAACTTCTATTATTTTTTTTTTCCCTCAGTGAATTCTAAAAGGTTCATTTATTCCTCCAAAATGCAACCTTTCTTTTTTGTAACAAAACAAAAATAATGGTGGGCAGCCCAATGTTGGCATGGGAAGTCATCTCAACCCAGAAAATGCATTCATTCAACAGCTATTTCTTGAGTTTTGTCAATCACTCTTCCAAGAACTCAAAGAACCACACTGAACCAAACAAATATCCCTTCTCCGAGGAGCTTGAACTCTAGCATTAGTAATATTTTAATTAAATGTCAGCATTATCCTGTAACAACAGCATTATTATCACACAGTGAGCTAGAAAATCTTTTTTGGAAAAAAAGTTTAGATATATATCTAAACTATCTACCAGTTAACCTCGGGCATCAAAGGAATGGAATAGACGGAGGTTCTAGGGCTAATAAGCTAAGCTAAGTCGCTTCAGTCGTGACCCCATAGACGGCAGCCCACCAGGCTCCCCCGTCCCTGGGATTCTCCAGGCAAGAACACTGGAGTGGGTTGCCATTTCCTTCTCCAGGGTATCTTCCTGACCCTTCTCTAGGGCTAATGCTACCAACGAATCAGTTCTGGGAAGCATTATACTACCTGCTTTATTACTGTTTGTGTTCACGCAATTATGTCCGACTCCTTGCCACTCTTTCGACTGTAGCCCTCCATACTCCTTTGTCCGTGGAATTTTCTAGGCAAGAATACTGGAGTGAGTTGCCATTTCCTCCTCCAGGGTATCTTCCTGACCCAGGGATTGAACCCCTATCTCCTGTGTCTCCTGCATTGCAGGTGGATTCTTTTACCTCTGAGCCCTTGGGGACGTCCTTGATACCAAGCAACTAAGGCTTGAATGCAGGTCTTCCCATTTAAAAGATATATGTTATTAACAATGCAGTCCTTTCCAAGATTCACTTTCACCATTTGTTTAATGGAGACCCTACTCAAAAGGCTTTGTAAGGATATAATGGGATAATGTATGTAAAACACTTAACACAGTGTTTTCTCCTCAGCAGGCAAGTGTGAGCATCCCCAGGAGGCTCTACTTTGTTTTGACAGCCAGAAGCCTGCTAAAGAAATGCTGGCAGACTTTCTTTCATCCAGGTGCAACCAGAGCTGGAGATGAGGATGCTGTGTGTGAGAGAGACTGTCTAATGTCTTCCCCTGGGCTCCTGAAGACCCATGGGTAGTTAGTGTCTCCTGGGCCAGACAAAAATTTTGTAAGTTTTATGAGAGTGTTGGATTCTGCAATAATATCTCACATTTTTCTCCACAGCTCTTCTGGAAATAATTTATACTGTTTACCGAAAACAGAACCAAGACCATCAGATTAGCAAAATCCAGGATTCGTGCTTATCCTGTTGTTAATGAATGATGGAGCAGAGGATACAATCACAGTTATCCCATTGTAACACATGTGCCTCATTTCTGCCACGTGCTCAATTTTTGATCTTTGAAACAAAAGGAGAAAATAAGTGGCTGCATCCTTCATAAGTTTTCCTGGATGCATCAATATTCTCTTCCAACTGTGCTCCTGATTCTTTTAATTAGGGACAAACAAAACACAATCACAAAGGCATTAATGCTCATAAAGCTTAAAAATCTCTTTAAATCTCTGAAGAAATACTTGGCATAATTAAAAAATGAAAATCTATCATTTAAAAAAATAGTTTGACATGGCATATCTGTATTTTGCATTCTAATAGTTAAGACTGATATTTTTTTGTGGTTTACCAGCTGAAAAAGCCAGAGAAGGCAGATCTCTTCTCATTCCAAACCCATTATTTTGCAGCTAGAAATGATTATAAGAGAAAGTGTATGAGGGGGACATGAGTGCATATATGTGTTGGGGAGAGGGAGGTAGAAAAAGTCATGCAAGATAAAGATGTTCATATCCTCATCTGAAAAACGACTGTTGTTCTACCTTTGAGAGTGTATCTCTTCTCCTCAAAAATGGTATTGTTCAAAGAATCTACAAGTCTAAGATGTAATTCAATCATGACAGCAAGTAGAGGTCATCTCCTCTAGGTCTAACGTAATTAATGAAGGCAAATGGGCAGTCCAGGAGGGATTTAATAAAATTAATTTAATAAGTCTTTGTGAAGATATTTTACAAGGCTGGCTCTGTGCTAAAAAGTGCTGTGGGAAATATGGAGCTCCAAAAGACAAGGTCACTTGCTTAAATAAGACACAGATCCAGGGCAAACACAAAGAAAGATGACAGGTTCATTAGAATACTAACAAACTTTAAAAATCATTATTCAAACTTGATACAATTGAGCCAAGACAAGATAATTTTAATCTATGGATTACATTACCTTCTCTTTTGATACAAGTTCTGTGTCACATTTATACTCCAAAACATTTCATATTTTCATTGGATTTGTCCTATTGCTTTTATGCATTGTTATGTTTGGGGATATTGTGTTGAATATGCCATTAGGTTATCTGATGATGAGATTATCAATTCGGGGTCAGTCTGGCTTCCCCACACTACTCCCCACCACCAATCATATACATTTCAGTATGAATGAGTATGAATCATTTTGATACAGTATGTTAGATGTCCAAGAAAAGTTGGAATGGATAAGTGAATATCAGAGCAGCTACTGCAAGAGATAACAAAATCTAGAAGCCCAGGAAATCACAGGTCAGGGTTGATTTCCTCCAGGATTGACTGATTTGATCTCCTTGCAGCTCAAGGGACTACTCCAGCATGACAATTCAAAAGCATCAACTCTCCAGTGCCTTCTTCATGGCCCAACTCTCACATGTGTACATGACTACTGGAAAAACCATAGCTTTGACTATATAGACCTTTGTCAGCAAAGTGATGTCTCTGGTTTTTAACACACTGTCTAGGTTAGTCATAGCTTCTCTTCCAAGGAGAAAGCGTCTTTTAATCTCATGGCTGTAGTCACCATCCACAGTAATTTTGGAACCCCCCAAAATAAAACCTGCTACTGGTTTCCACTTTTCCCCCCACCTATTTGAACCCCCCAAAATAAAAACCTGCTACTGGTTTCCACTTTTCCCCCCACCTATTTGCCATGAAGTTATGGAACTAGATGCCATGGTCTTATTTTTCTGAATGTTGAGTTTTAAGACAGTTTTTTCACCCTCATCAAGAGGCTCTTTAGTTTCTCTTCTCTTTCTGCCATTAGAGTGCTAACATCTGCATATCTGAGGTTGTTGACAAAACATACTAAAGGATCAATAATTTCTAAAAGAAAGGACCAATGAGACTCAAGAGAATTGGATGAAAGTCTGTATAAGAAGAATTTAGGTGTCCTAAGAACTGAACTGAAGAAACTCTCACGTCACTTATCATGTAAAATGGGCAGCTGCCCCTCCTCTTTCCTGTCACCTGACTTTGGATTTGGAACACAGGGTACCGAAGCACCATGTTGAAAAGGGAGAATGATAAAAACATGCATATTCTGAGTTTGCAACCTCAGGCTTCTCTACCTGACTGGCTTCCCCTTAATCTGTGCAAGTCAGTTGTATACTGCCAGGCAAATGTGATGTCTAGCTACTGACAAAATTAAATAGCTAACCTAAATAAATAAATAAACTTTGGGTTAGCCAAAAAGTTCATTCAGATTCCACTGCCCCCCCCCCCCAACATCTTACAGGAAAACCCAAATGAAATTTTGGGTCAACCCAATTAATAGAGTTATAGGCAGCAAAGTCATGATTACTCCAGTGAAATTGCTGAACCACATCACTTGGTAGAGAAGCCCAATCATAGAGGAAAAAAAAGGAAAAAAAGGATACTCAATGCACATAGACCTTTTTTTAGTATTTTACTGCTAAATATAAAAGAAGAAACAAGAATCAACAGGGGGGGGAAAGAAACTTACTGAGAAAAGGATAGATGAGGGGAGAGAAATAATGCTGAGAGATAAGAACAAATAAAAATAAATCTAGATAAAACAAAGCCACAGCCATTTTTAAATGTTATGTCTTTACAGCAACAAAAATAAGGCATTCCATGCAGGAACAGGAAAGAATGTCATGAAAAGAAATGTCTGGAGAGTCACAAAATGCTCTTGAAGATTAAATTCACTGGAAAAGATGCACGTTAAATCTATGAAATCTCACAGAAAGAAAAGAGAAGCAGAAAAGGATGGAAAATAGCAAAGACAAGACAAAAAGTAAAAGATAATTAAAGGGCTGGCCCACCTTGCTCAACAACCAAATAATATAAAGAAAAAAGAAAAAATAAGTTAAAAGTGAGAAACAGAAAAGCAGTAGAGAATGGAGCTGGCACACTCAGCTGGGCCTTCATCCTGTTAGGAGGCAACTCAGCAAAGCAGCTGGCCAAGCAGGCCATGTCATTATCCTGTCAAACATAAACACTGTAGGCCCTCCACATCATTGTTTCTGCAACCATGAATTCAACCAACTTCAGATCCAAATCATAAAATTAAAAAAAATATATTCCAGAAAGTTCCAGAAAGCAAAACTTGAATTTGCCTTGCATCCAACATTTTACATAAGCATTTACATTGCTTTTTAAAAGTATTTACATAGCATTTATATTGCATTATATAAGGTATTATATCTCTGGGTATTATAAGTAAACTAGAGATGATTTAAAGAATAGAAAAGGTTGAGCTTAGGTTATGTGCAAACACTATGCCATATAAATAAGGGACACGAGCATCCTTGAATTTTCATATCCACACAGGCCCTGGAACCAATCTACTGCAGATATCAAGGGATGGCTGCTATTAAAAAAAAAAGAGAGAGAGAGAGAGAGAACCTCAGACAAAGATGTTCTCTGACCATAACAGAGCAGGACAAAAATACTACTACTCCATAAACATGAAGAGCACAGAGAAAAAAGAGAATACTGTTTAAATCACAAAAATACCCAAATAGCCTCCTTTTCTATCTTATATAAGTAATTGCTGCTGCTTTTCTTATACTTCACTTCTTTATTTCTGTTTGAGCAAGCCTTCAATGATCCTATATTCTAGATGAGAAGCATTAATACACTTTCTTTGGTTAGAGAGTATTGACCAAAGGAAATTATCCATGATATAATTCAAGAAACTATCCCATAACTGAAAGCTATCTTGGAATCAAAAGGACCTGTTGAATTCCTTGAAAAATGAAGAGAAGCCTGTAAGTTGGACATAGAAAAGTGGATATAATGAGCTTGTGAAAGGTTTGTCTTCAAGAGAAAGTATAGATAAAGAAGACAGAGAGTCCAGGACAGAAATGCAAACCTATTTCAAGATTTGCTAGAGAGGAAAGATTCGGCATAGAGGCTGAAGAGAAACCAGAGGACAATGGAAGATGCTGCTGCAAGAAGAACTACACAGTATCTCTTGGGTGGATGTTTGTAAATGATAAGGTGCTAGCTGTGGTGCAGGAGTGGTAGCCAGATCCCTGGACTAAGAAGTTAGATCAAGTGTTAGGAAGCACAGACAATGCTTAGGAAGTAAAGGATTGAGAAGAGAATCCGCCTGTCATTCCCAAGTAGCATCACTCTCCCTTTCTAGGTCATCTTCCTTTTTGAGAAAGCACTAGACATCTGTTTTGGAGGAGGGGTCTTAACATTGCTTGTAACTTTTAGCTCCTTGGGGGATGTTATTGTGTATATCATTCTTAGGAGTTTCCTTTACCAGATTAGACATATCTTTGTTCTATGTTGAAAGGCAAAGAAGAAAAGGAAAGATACACCCATTTGAATACAGAGTTTCAAAGAAAAACAAGGAGAGATAAGAAATTCTTCCTCACTGATCAATGCAAAGAAATAAAGGAAAACAATAAAATGGGAAAGACTAGAGATCTCTTTGGAGAAGGCAATGACACTCCACTCCAGTACGCTTGCCTGGAAAATCACATGGATGGAGGAGCCTGGTAGGCTGCAGTCCATAGGATCTTGACAAGTCGGACACAACTAAGCGACTTCACTTTTTCGCATTGGAGAAGGAAATGGCAACCTACTCCACTGTTCTTGCCTGGAGAATCCCAGGGATGGGGGAGCCTGGTGGGCTGCTGTCTATGGAGTCACAGAGAGTTGGACACGACTGAAGTGACTTAGCAGCAGCAGTAGAGATCTCTTCAAGAAAACTGGAGATACCAGGGGAACATTTCATGCAAAGATGGGCTCAATAAAGGACAGAAATGGTATGCAGCTAGAGAAGCAGAAGATATTAAGAAAAGGTGGCAAGAATACACAGAAGAATTATACAAAATACACCTTCATGACCCAGATAATTACAATGCTGTGACCACTGACCTAGAGCCAGACATCCTGGAGTGTGAAGTCAAGTGGGCTTAGGAAGCATCACTACGAACAAAGCTAGTGGAGGTGATGGAATTCCAGTTGAGCTATTTCAAATCCTGAAAGATAATGCTATGAAACTGTTGCAGTCAGTATAACAACAAATTTGGAAAACTCAGCAGTGGCCACAGGACTGGAAAACATCAGTTTTCATTCTGATTCCTAAGAAAGGCAGTACCAAAGAATGCTCAAACTACCGCACAGTTGCACTCATCTCACACCTTAGCAAAGCAATGCTCAAAATTCTCCAAGACAGGCTTCAACAGTACATGAACTGTGAACTTTTAGATGTTCAAGCTGGATTTAGAGAAGGCAGAGGAAACAGAGATCAAATTGCCAACATCCACTGGATCATCAAAAAAGCAAGAAAGTTCCAGAAAAACATCTATTTCTGCTTTATTGACTATGCCAAAGCCTTTGACTGTGTGGATCACAACAAACTGTGCAAAATTGTAAAAGAGATGGGAATACCAGACCACCTGACCTGCCTCTTAAGAAACATGTATGCAGGTCAGGAGGCAACAGTTAGAACCAGACATGGAACAAGAGACTGGTTCCAAATAGGAAAAGGATTATGTCAAAGCTATATATTGTCACCCTGCTTATTTAACTTATATGCAGAGTTCAGTTCAGTTCCATGGCTCAGTCATGTCCGACTCTTTGCGACCCCATGAATCACAGCACGCCAGGCCTCCCTGTCTATCACCAACTCCCGAAGTTCACTCAAACTCATGTCCATCAAGTTGGTGAGGCCATCCAGCCATCTCATCCTCTGTCGTCCCCTTCTCCTCTTGCACCCAATCCCTTCCAGCATCAGGGTCTTTTCCAATGAGTCAACTCTTTGCATCAGGTGGCCAGACTATTGGACTTTCAGCATTAGCATCAGTTCTTCCAATGAACACCCAAGACTAATCTCCTTTAGAATGGACTGGTTGGATCTCCTGGCAGTCCAAGGGATTCTCAAGAGTCTTCTCCAATACCACAGTTAAAAAGCATCAATTCTTTGGCACTCAGCTTTCTTCACAGTCTAACTTTCATATCCATATATGACTATTGGAAAAACCATAGCCTTGACTAGATGGATCTTTGTTGGCAAAGTAATGTCTCTGCTTTTCAATATGCTATCTAGGTTGATCATAACTTTCCTTCCAAGGAGTAAGCATCTTTTAATTTTATGGCTGCAATCACCATCTGCAGTGATTCATCATGAGAAATGCTGGGCTGGAAGAAGCACAAGCTGGAATCAAGATTGGTGGGAAAAATATCAATAAACTCAGATATGCAGATGATACCACCCTTATGGTAGAAAGCGAAGAGGAATTAAAAAGCCTCTTGATGAAAGTGAAAGAGGAGAGTGAAAAAGTTGGCTTAAATCTTAACATTCAGAAAACTAAGATCATGGCATCTAGTCCCATCACTTCATGGAAAATAGATGGGGAAACAGTGGCTGATTTTATTTTTGGGGGCTCCAAAATCCCGGCAGATGGTGACTGCAGCATGGAATTAAAAGATGCTTGCTTGCTCCTTGGAAGAAAAGTTAAGACCAATCTTGACAGCGCATTAAAAAGCCGAGACATTACTTTTCCAACAAAGGTCTGGCTAGTCAAAGCTATGGTTTTTCCAGTTGCCATGTATGGGTGTGAAAGTTAGACCATAAAGAAGTCTGAGCACTGAAGAATTGATGTTTTTGAACTGTGGTGTTGGTGGAGTCTTGAGAATCCCTTGGACTGCAAGGAGATCCAACCAGTACATCCTAAAGGAAATAGGTCCCGAATATTTATTGGAAGGACTGATGCTGAAGCTGAAACTCCAATACTTTGGCCACCTGATGTGAAGAATTGACTCATTTGAAAAGATCCTAATGCTGGAAAAGATCAAAGGCAGGAGGAGAAGGGGACAACAGAGGATGAGATGGTTGGATGGCATCACCAGCTCAACGGACATGAGTTTGAGTAAACTCTGGGAGTTGGTGGTGGACAGGGAGGCCTGGCATGCTGCAGTCCACAGGGTGCAAAGAGTCAGACAGGACTGAGCAACTGAACTGAACTGAATGTTGTCCTTACTTCTTTTCCCCTGCACTTTACAAAATCTGACTGCCTGTGAGCTCCTTGGTACCTTCCTAGGGATCCAGAAGAATCTTCATCAGTATTGCTCCCCAAAAGTATTTACCCCCATGAACTCAGAATTCATTTTTGAGATATTCCCTGCCAGACTGAGTCACCTCTCTACTTAAATACTCTCATTAAGAAATCCTGTATAGTTTTTTTTTGTTTTTATCTTCATCCAACCTAGATTCCAAAAGCCCAGTTCCTTTTACACCGGCTATGATAGATTTTTGGTGTTATGGTCTCCCTCTTCTAATGTACTATAGCCTATAATACATAAACTGTTTCTTCCTTGTCAGAGGCAGGTCTTTGGTGAGGAGTTCCCTTCTTTTAGGAGACTAATTTTTCAGTAAAGCAAACTTATAGTTTGTTAGATGTTCTCGGTTTAGGTGAAAATACTTCTAGCATGTATCTGATCTGATGACTTGAAAACTCTGTCATTGTATTCTGCCTGTATAATATACTTGAGACTCATTGAAATACATAATTTCTTCCACTGAACGGAGTGCCTGCATGTATATACACATGCTCCTTCACTCAAAAAATATTTATTTGGTGCCTACTGTGTGCCAAACACTGTATTTTCAAAGGGATATGACTTGTTTTCCTCCTATCATCTCTATTTTTATGACATATTTTAAACACATCTTTCAAATATGAAGACTTAGGTATTTGAAAGGATAAATAAATCAAAAAAATAGATTAATATACTCTACTCCAGTTTAGTTCAAAACCAAAAAGGATTTTTATAATGTTGATCCTGTGGACAATGTAATTTTGATGTTATAGAGCTTCAAAGGAAAAATATTTCAAAGAAGCTCCCATATACTAATGTTTATTATGCTCCAATTATACATATTATATTTAATCCCCATATCAACCTTATCATATACCATCTTTTTTAACTCACGAGAAAATTGGGATTAAAGGAAAATAAACAAATTTGTTGATGTCACACAGCTAGTAATTGGTGAACCTGCCCTTACAATCCAAATCCGTCAGGTCTAGAGATGACCTTGAAGAATTTAGTGCGTTTGGCAGGAGAGAGAGACCCACAGAGAACTCAATGAGGAAGTACTAAAAACAAACAAAACAACAATAAAATTGCTCCCTTTAGGAATGATACTCACTTCTTCATCTCTCCCATTTCACCTGAGCCTCCTGATTTCACATGTCTGGGGTTCACCCTCAGTTCCTGAATCTCCTCAATTGGAAGCATCTTTTACTGTCTTGCATCACTCAGAATATAGACTCATATTGAAGACCACTTTATACTCACAAGCTTGAATACATAAAACGAACCTCCTTGGCCAGGAAGGAACCGTGCTCCAAATGCCTTCCATTGCCATCTTTGAGACAAACTTGCAGGTATCAGTTGGACTTTATTGATTCCCCTAGATGATTTTGTGTGTGTGTGAATATGAATTATCTAACTCAGAGAACAGACTGTGATAGTTTATTGCACAGCTAGATGGTGAAATGTAAAACTTCATTCAGAATGGAAAAATCAGAAATTGAGTGTTGTCCTTGCGTCTTTAATGGCCTCCCTCTATCAAGGAGGTCAGAAGTTCAAAGCACTTGAGTTAAATGACTAAGAGATTGACATTTTGTCAAATAGGTAAACCAGAGGGTTTTCTGAAAAACACTATATTTGGATGAAATTCTGATGAAAAAGGTAGAAAATCTGCTGTTTGGGAAGTACAGAGTCAGACCACTGAAACCCCTAACTCCCGTGAATTAGTGGTTACTACGTGCAGAGGAAAACACAAACTTTGTTAATACTTTTCCCATCCACTGTGAAATATCAAAACTCAGCTGTGATGTAGCATTTAACTGCACATCGAATCTAGAGTCCAGTAATAGAAATTGCCTTTTTGCAGTAGAAAACAGGGTTAGAAGCAAACCAAAATAACACATAAAGCAGATCTCCATGGAGAAAATTGAAGACTGTTTCTAGCATGTAAAGATCGGGGATGCAATTCCTGTTCTGTGAAAAGCTTTTTCCCTGGGGTTTTAAATTTTCCTCTTGATTATGTGTAGAATCAAGGGGTGTCTGCATGATTGTGCCCATGCATGACTCCTGGTAACAGAAATGGGGCGGATACAGACAGATGGTGACAGGCTCATTTTTAAGCCCAACGAGCAGGCATAGAAGTCAAGCATCTAAGGCAGATCGCAAAAGGTGGCATCAGATTTTCACTTCCAAATTCATATCCTCAATCAGCTAAAACTAAGTTTACTTCACCAGTAAAGAATAGATTTCAAATAAAATAGTAATGACATTTAAAATTTTTATCTTGCTAATTCATAATTTTTTTTAAAAAAAGGATGTTTACTTTTTACTTCTTTTTCTCATTTTTTAAACCAGAATATACTTGCTTTACAATGTTGTGTTAGTTTCTGCTGTAAAATGAAGTGAATCAGCTGTATGTATACATATATCCACTCCTTCCCTACCCATTCCCCCATCCTACCTCTCTTGATCATCACAGGGCATCAAGCTGAGCTTTCTGTGCTTTATAGCTGGTTCATACTATCTATTTAACACATGGTAGTGTATACATGGGCTTCCCTGAGGCCTAAGATGATAAAGAATCTACCTGTAATGCAGGAGATCTGGGTGTGATTCCTGGGTCGAGAAGATTCCCCTGGAGAAAGAAATGGCATCCCATTCCAGTATTCTTGCCTGGGAAATCACATGGATAGAGGACACTGGCAGGCTACAGTCCACAGTGTTGCAAAGACTTGGACACATACACAGTGTATAAATGTCAATCTTATTAGTTGAAATATAAATTGAAGTAGCCTTTCTAAAAAACAATTAAATACACACATAATTATTTGTAATGGAGAAAATTAGAAATGATTTTTTTTTTCCCAAAAGCAGAAGACTCTGATATCCATTAAATCCCATCAATACAAATTAAGTTTTCAAACAGTTTTAAGGATAGAGGAACTTGGTTAAATAATCTACCCTATATTATGAACAAAATAAGGTACAAGTCAAATAGCCAATATAATTCTCATAGAGTTCTATCTAGTGAGGTTTTTGCAGAAAACCAGATATACTCCAAAATGTTATTAATTGCAATATCTCCCCACTATAGCACACTTAACAATTTTTTGTTTAATAATAAGCATTGTTTCAGAGAAAGATTGCTTGAAAAACAATATATTGTCTTCCTTTTAAGTGTAAATCCTTTTGTATCTGCTGATGCATTTTTCAAAGTATATCCCTACATAATCTTCGAGAATCCCTCTCACCTAGGAGAAACATATCTATATTGTTTTTGTTGAGTCTAGGCTCATAATCCCTTTCTTCTACTCTGTGATACAACCAGAGTTAGATGTCAGACTCAGGATCACAGCCTGTAAAAAAAATACCAACACTATAGCTCCATCTCTCAACTACTTTAACTCTCTGCAAGATCACAGGCCTGGGAAAATAATTGCCAGACATTCAAGAGGAGCTCCCTTTGAGTATATCTCTAAAGGGCACGTGTCTACCTGTGGATTTGCAAAGAAAATAGAAAAGGATCAAATACTCAACTTGCATAAAGGTGAATCTTTTTTGATTATGTCCAAAGACTCACCCTTGCACATTTTGTTTCCTTCTTAGGTCACGGGAAAGATTTCCTTGAAGACTTCTTATTTCCTTCCATCCTGAGTAATGTTGAAATTAGCTAAATTGAGGTAAATATGCAGGAGGAAGTCCTGGAAGAGTTCAGTTGAACTTTCTTCTGGATGAAAATGAATTATCTCCCACCCCTTGTCAACTAATTTAACCAGCAAAACAACCTTATAAGGTAGGTACCANTCATTTCAGTGATCTGGGTAAACTTCAGCCTTGCAAAGACATTAAAATGAATTCTAGTGAAATAGTCATTTTGTTCACTTATTTATAGTGAAGTTGAGAGCATTGTGCGATACCTGATTGGAATAACTATAGAAATATGATTTTGCGAACACTTAATTAAGACACCAAAGGATAGTCCTAAATTATAGAAATAATTGATTCCTTACGTTTGATGTATGTTTGAGCTACCTGAACTTTGGTTTATCACTTTAAATGTTTTGATCTCATCCTTAATATGGTTGACTTAGATAATATCATCTAATATTGGGTATATATTCTAAGTTTTATGACTGCATTCTGCTCCAATCTGTTCTTACTCTCCATCCTGAAGTTTATTCCATCTAAGAAAGTCACTGTTTGTCAATGGTTAGATCAACAGACTATAGACAAAAATGTCTGGAGATACTGTGCATGTGAACACTTTACCTCATTTAAGCCCATTTCTATGGTAATATTTTCCAATCAGTAAAATAAAAATGATATTCAGCCTGTGTATGGCTACTTCCTTCAGCCAAGACAATGACGAATGGATTTATTATCTACTTTTCCTTAAACAATGCTTTTGTAAGGGAAAAAATTATGACAAACTTACATAAAAAATTGTTTGTGGGGCACAATTTTCAAATAAAACTCATTATATTGATAGACATTGAAATTACTGCTCATTGTGCAAGGACATAAATATCCATCCTGCCCCCAAAAAATTTAGCAAAATCAAAATATGTAACACTAAAGAACATTTCAGCTTTTCTGTAGCACATGGAGCCAGCCCTACATGCCAACCTGATTCTATCGCCTCTCCTCATTAAGCTTAAAAGCATATTTTTGTTGCTTTTAGCAGCTCCTAAAATTTCTTTGTCTCTTAGCACAGCACCATAAAAGTTCCCACCTGACAGATCATAAATCGTTCTTACAGAGCAGCCTGTCCCCTGGCACGCACTGGCTACATTCTATTCTCCAGAAACATTAGTAAGAGCAGTTATGTGCTTTTGCACAGAACGTAGTTTCAGGATCTGGAAAATGGTTGACCCTGTCCTGTCAATTTAGAGCAGGGAATGGTCTACTTTAGACAAAGGATTTATTTTCACCAAGACTGAAAGGAGTGTTTTTTCTGTGATGAAACACATTTGCAACAATAAAAAGTGGGTTAAATCTGAGGTCAAGGAAATAACCACACAAATATGCCCCAGACATTTAGCAGTCCCTCACACACTATATCATGTGTAATGGTGGTTTCTTCAACTTCGTCTCTAGACGATACTGAAAGACATGTAACTGGTGTGTCATTCTGCTATTTGTTCCTTCATTTGTCCAGGCATTAATTGAGAATCTCCTTGATTCTACACACTTTGCAAATGATACAGCCTCAGAGATGGAGAAGACACAGTTCCTGTCCACAGTTGCATATAGATGTGCAGCTATGAAGGCATTTATAGTAAAGTGAATGAGATGTGTTATTAGCCATTAAGAAACTTACACTGAAAGAGAGAAGGAGGAGCCAGAAAAGCATTAAGGGAGAAATAAAAATGTGAGCAGAATTTTGACATGTGAGTGAGAATTTCTTAGGTGATCATTGGGTTCAGTTCAGTTCAGTCGCTCAGTCATGTCCGACTCTTTGCAACCCCATGAACTGCAGCCTGGTAGGCCTCCCTATCCATCACCAACTCCTGGAGTTTACCCAAACTCATGTCCATCGAGTCGGTGATGCCATCCAGCCATCGCATTCTCTGGTGTCCCCTTCTCCTCCTGCCTCCAATCCCTTCCAGCATCAGGGTCTCTTCCAATGAGTCAACTCTCTGCATGAGGTGGCCAAAGTATTGGAGTTTCAGCTTCAGCATCAGTCCTTCCAATAAACACCCAGGACTGATTCCTCTTAGGATGGACTGGTTGGATCTTCTTGCAGTCTAAGGGACTCTCAAGAGTCTTCTCCAATACCACAGTTCAAAAACATCAATTCTTCGGTGCTCAGCTTTCTTCACAGTCCAACTCTAGTAGGTAACACATAAAAGGTACACAATTTTGAAAATATAACATATTGTAGAATAGCAAGTGGTTTGGAATGAGTGGAACCCATGTAGTATGTGGTAAAGGGAGGATGAGACAAGAGAGTTACACAGAGGAATCCTAGAGGATCCTGAATTTTAGTATGAAAGTGAAAGTGAAGTCACTCAGTCGTGTCAAACTCTGTGACTCCATGGACTATAGTCTACAAGGCTCCTCCATCCACAGGATTTTCCAGGCAAGAGTACTGGAGTGGGTTGCCATTTCCTTCTCCAGAGGATCTTCCCGATCCAGGGATCAAACCCAGGCCTTACTCATTTGTAGGCAGACGATTTTACCGTCTGAGCTTCCAGGGAAGTCTGACTGTTAATATAGAGAATGATAAGGATGTTTGCTTTTTCCTATGGACAGTCAATCAAAGATATAACTCAAGGGAAGCTAAATGACCACATGTTCAGATATTCTTACTTAAGCAATAATAAAAAGTAACTACAAAAGCCAGTATGACAAATTGCAAAAGTAGCGACAAATTCTCACCATCCCTACATGCGTATCCCTTTGTAAAGTGAGTCTGAAGCTTTTTCCAGCAAGAGGCCAACTTTCTCTAATCACTGAGTCTTTGCTTGGTATGTGACATCCTTTGGTCAATGGGACAGGAGAAAATGTATGCAGTCAGAGACTTGGAAATCACTTCCTTAAAGAGGCACGCTCTCCAACTGCTCTTGAAAGCCTCAAGCTGCATGTGAAGCAGTCTGAGCTGTCCACATGAGTGATGGGAGGTAAACTTCTCAGCAATCCCATTGCCCTATTAATCTATTAACAGCCATATGTGTAAGAGAGGCCATCCCAGACCATCCAGCCACATCCAATACCTGATGTGACCTGGTGACCTGACAACTGAGTACAGAGGCATGAACAAGCCCAGAAAAGATCAACATAACTACCCCAGAGCAGAAAAACTAAGCAATAAGCCCAAATAATTGTGAGCCAAATATTAATACATGATTGATTTAATCCACTGAGTTTTGAGGCAGTTTTTTTTTTTTTTAATGAAATAAAGATAACAGATACAACAGAGCATTATTAGAGGCATAAGCGGAAGTGAAAGTCACTCAGTCGTGTCTGACTCTTTATGGCCCTGTAAATTATTCAGTCCATGGAATTCTCCAGGCCAGAATACTGCAGTGGGTAGCCTTTCCTTTCTCCAGGGCATCTTCCCAACCCAGGGATTCAACCCAGGTCTCCCACATTGCAGGTGGATTCTTTACTTGCTGAGCCACAAGGGAAGCCCAAGAATACTGGAGTAGGTAGCCTATTCCTTCTCCAGTGGATCTTCCTGACCCAGGAATCCAACTGGGGAGCCTCCTGCATTGCAGGTGGGTCTTTACCACCTGAGCTATCAGGGAAGCCCAGAGACGTAAAATGGCAGTAACTATTCCAAAAGTTTCATGCACATTCTTTCAACAAATTATAAAAATTATGATTTATGTCTTCATTTTATGGAGGAAAAAACTGATCTGTAGCCATTGCTTTTGACTACTGAATAAACTGAACTACAGAAGAAGTAAAATAATGTGAGACAAAACTTCAACAACAACAACAACAAAAAAAACAGATTGAAAGAGGGTAATTTCTTGATTAGTGATGGTGATGCTTAGTCCTTTGGAAATTCTATTTACCCCTAAGAATTTAACGAGACTCTCAAGACAAACTTTCTGATATCTATTAACTTTAAAAATTAGTGTGTACCTGGTTTGTAACCTTTTAAGTAGACTCAGCCAGGGATATAAATGAATGGAATAGAAGTGTGCTTGATGTAAGAAGAAACCAATGGATAGCCCACACTCCATCTAAAGTGGACATCCTCCACCTAATTGTTGTCATGCAAAATATAAACCCAATATTCTCAGCATTTTAGTTCTTGTCTTTCTAAACAAGAAAAAAAATTCTAGATGCAGTGTGAAATATTCTGGTACTTAAATGATTGTACTTAATTTATAACCATGTGTGTTTCACAAATAAAAATTCTTTATAGCATTTGACTAGTGGACATCTAGTTTGTAATCTGAAATTACAGAGGTCTGGTGTGGTTGGTTTGCTGATTAGGCTACTGAAGTCAATCAGTGTGCTTCTAAGTTCCATATACAGTTGCTTGTCACACAGTTTGCTTGGGGAATCTGAACATGAAAAAAAAATTTTTTTCCCCCCTCAAGAAAATTATTCACTAATTGGGAACTACCCTGACATTGCTGCTACTGCTAAGTCGCTTCAGTCGTGTCCGACTCTGTGCGACCCCATAGACGGCAGCCCACCAGGCTCCCCCATCCCTGAGATTCTCCAGGCAAGAACACAGGAGTGGGTTGCCATTTCCTTCTTCAATGCATGAAAGTGAAAAGTGAAAGTGAAGTCACTCAGTCATGTCTGACTTTTTGCGACCCCATGGCCTGCAGCCTACCAGGCTCCTCCACCCATGGGATTTTCCAGGCAAGAGTACTGGAGTGGGGTGCCATTGCCTTCTCTGACCCTGACACTAGACATCCTGAAAACTTAGTACCTCTGGCTTCTAAATTGAGCCTTCAAAGATTTAAAATAATTAACCTTTCCTAGCTGTAAGCCAGGAAACATCTGGATAACTTCAGCCTTAAAGAACCCTGATTTATTTCAAGTCCCATCCTCCCTAAAGTACTAGAGCTCCCTGGAAGATCAACCATCTCCTTCCTTTACATCCATAAGCATGTCCAGTCATTCTTGGTTCTCAGTCATTTGGTCCATACTTGTCTTTAAAAAACTTCCCTGTTTTTTACTTGGGGTCCTATCTGTCTGTTACTGAGAGCTCTGATTGGCTGTGTTGATGAAAGAGCTTGAGAGCTTCTCTGGCCTTCTTCTATCTCTGAAGGGGCATGGGAGGGAGGTGGGGCATCTAAATGAAACTGAGTTCTGGTGAGGTCCCTTGCAATTCACATAATGCCCAGCATTGTGAAAGGGCCAAACTGCCACAGCCAGGACCACTCAACTGGAGAGAGAGGACCCTTCATTTGGCAAATTTTACTGTTTCTAACACATCTTGCTTCTTTTTCGCTACCAGGCCAGCTTCCCTGTGCAGGTGACAATGGCAAATGGGCTAGAATTTCAAAGTCTTTATTGTATTGATTTCCATTTATTTTGATCTTTACAGTCTTTTCTCTTTGCCAGTGAAAGTTGGGAAATGCTTTTCAGAGTTGGCTTCTAAGTTATAGCACTTTAAAAAACACTGGTAAGTAATAAGACAAGTGACAGATAAGGGTCAAAAGACGCATGATCAAGGGTAAGTTGTAGGAAAGCACATCAAGGCAGGGTCAGGGAGAAAAGCGAAGCGTGATACCCAGGTCCATGTTTTTCCTCTCAGCTCTGTCTCAGGCTCTTAAATGAGAGAATTTGGCTTTGCAGAATATGGAGCTAAGGGACTCGGGAAATTTAAGATCAATCAGTTATATCCTGATCCCACTCTGATCTATGCATAGTACTAGAAGCACGGCTGTGTCTTTAACCCCTGTTCTAATAACCGGTCCTGCTTCAGTCACCTGTCAATAGTTCAGCTCCTTCAGACATGAGGTCGCAGCTTTCTTGTCTCAGGTTATTCCATTGTATGAAGATGCTGGAGCCCAGCCAAGGTTTTGGAGCCTATTACTTGTTGAGGAGTATTTCTGATGTTTTCCTTCACACTGTTTTCTAAAACTTCTCATCCCTCTGTGGCTAGCTTTCTTTTTACTTAAACAGTCATCCATAAACTCTCTTTAGACTTATTCTGTGCTAGTTGACTTTGAATAGCTTTCCAAGAAGTTGGGTGTCCATTTGCTTATCATTTGTACATGCCCCACTTGGTCACAGGGCAAGCCAGTAGACCCCACACCTTTTTTCATTTCTGCTTCTATTTAGCATCTTGGTTTGTTGCTATTTCAGTATAATGTGTGTAGTGTGGTTTCTTTTCAGTTACTCTTTCTGGGTAGAACGCACATTAGGCTGTCACATCTATTTGTAACACCTGAATATATATATATATATATATATATATATATATATTTTAATTCTCTTCTTCAGGCATTTGTCCATTCTAGACATGGGCCAATGAGCACACTTGATCAGGCACAAGGAGTGCTGAAGGAAAGAGAAAACAATGAGTTTTGCATAGTCTGGTGAAACAGAATGGAATGGAATGGGGACCATCCCTCCCCGCCACACTCACACACACACAGCTGGTTTCCTCATAAAATACTCGATGAATTCTGGCATGGGAGGTAGACTAGAAACTTCTAAAAGGCAGCAAGATATCTCCTGTGGTGTCACAGTAGTTTGAAAATCAAGTCCAACCAGAAAGACCAGTCTCTCCTGAATGAATATTCTTGGCATGAAATTAAAGAGTTAAAATTAAAACTCTAGAGGGCAGACGTGAATTTCAGCCTTCCAGCACTACATCACAACTCCAACGATGCTGCATTTTAGAAACAGAAATGAATCCAAGGTGGACAGTCTTCCTAATAATACTGAAGCCCAAGACACGACATTCTAATCCTTGGTTGTGATAGTAAGTTCCTCCTGCTCTCCCTAACGGAGGGCAGCGTGAATACTCTCTGCAGAAAAGTTGCAACATTTGTAGTCTATGGTTCTCTGTACCATAAAATGTCATGAAACATGAAGAGGCAAGAAAATGTATTTGAAAATCAAGACAAAAGATAGATAATGGAAGCAGATTTGCAGATAATCTAACTATTGTCTTCTCCAGACAAGGATGTGGAAAGGACTACTTTAAACAGATTAATCTTCTTAGGGCTTGTTGAGCCTTTCTGTACCTCTTAATCTTTCTGGAGTTCTTCTTAGCCAATATCATTCTGACTAGTACCTCTTCTCCACTATTGCCTCTGGAACTCTGATAAGACAAGGGTCTGCCTGCAATATAGGAGACCTGGGTTCGATCCTTGGGTCGGGAAGATCCCCTGGAGAAGGAAATGAAAACCCACTCCAGTATTCTTGCCTGGAGAATCCCATGGATGGAGGAGCCTGGTGGGCTACAGTCCAAGGGGTCGCAAAGAGTCAGACACGACTGAGTGACTTCACTTTTACTTTCACCCAACCTATCTAGCATAATTTGAGTTTAACTTTTTATCTTTGTTTCTCTTCCATTAGAATACATTCTTCTTTAGGACAGGAATTTTGAATGTTTTCTTTATTGCTATGTCTCAAGGCCACTAAAAAGTCATTTAATCTAATAAAGTCCACATGATATTCTGATTGGAGAAAAACAATGCCTCTAAAAAATATAAGGAAAAAATAGCTGTACAAAATTCTGAATGATACATATGACAAAACTCAGTTATATGCATCGAGATAAGAAATAAAAGCCATCTCAATATAATAGTGAAAGATTATAAATGTATGTGCTAATTAAGGTAGGAATAAATAAAATAATCATTAATATTTATTAAATTCTTACTTTGAAATTCTATTCCATCTCTCTACATATTAGTCTATGTGGAAACTAATAATACTAATAAGACTAATACTACTACTTGAACAGTATTATTACTTAACATAATCTTGAGATTCCTATTTAAAGCAAAAATATAAAATAAAATAAATGAATAAAATAACAATTATTTGTACATTCTATTCTACTGTGAAGCTTTAGACTATCAATTGAAAATCCATTAAAAGTAATAAAAGAGTTAGATGAAGTGGCTGAATACAAAATTAATTAGAAATTATTTTCTACATGCCAGCAATATTTTTTAGAAAATATTTTGGGAAAATTATTCATAATAGCAAATTAAAATAATATATTGAAATAACTTTAAGGAAACTTATGAGAAGTATGTAGAAAAGAAAGCTTTTCTGAAATATTAGAAAAAATGGCATTTGTTCTCTGAATTAACTAGATACTGATTTGACTGGTTTAGCAAAGTGCTAAAGAGTGAACCTGATGAATATATGGGAAAGGTGTGGCCTTTTCATTGGACTATACTAGTGAGATTACTCAACTCAAGACAATGGGGGATTACTCATGCCTGTCCTAGTGATGGCAGCCACATACCCTTGTGTGTATTCCTGGAATGAGCTTTCTTTACCTGGGATTTGTGTATGTGAGTGCTCAGTTGCTCAGTCATGTCTGACCCTCTGTGACCCCACCAATGGTAGCCCAACAGGCTCCTTGGTCTGTGGAATTGTCCTGGCAAGAAAATTGGAGCAGATTGCCATTTCCTACTCCAGGGGAATCTTCCCAACCCAGGGATCAAACTCAAATCTCCTGTGTCTCTTGCATTGGCAGGCGGAGTTGTTACAACTGAGCCATTTGGGAATCTCTGATGAGGGCCCTGGGCTCTGTGTAGACATCTTTGAAGTGACACAGCAGAGAGCTATCCCTGGGATGTGTACATCAAAACAAAGCTATTAACAATAATAATAACAACAAAAAAAGGACAAAAAGTCTTGAAGCTGTGGATAAATTTGAACCTCTGTACACTGTTGTCAGGAATGAAAGAATAGCATAGAAGCTCCTCAGAAAGTTAAAACATACCTGCCACTTGACCTGGCAATTGCACTTCTGGGTATTTATTCAAAAAAATGAAATCAGTATCTCAAAGAGATTAGCATTCCTATGTTCATTGTAGCATTATTCATAGAAGTCAGGATATGGAAGGAACTGAAAATAATTATTTATCAACAGACGAATGAATACAGAAATAAAGAGATGTGATATATACATTAAAAAAAAAAAGAAGGAAAACATGCCTCTACAACAGCCTAAATTAGCTTCAAGAACATTAAGCCAAGTAAAATAAGTCAGCCCACAGAAAGAAAAACATGACATGATCCTACTTAAATGAGGTATTTAAAATAGTAATGTTCATAGANATGCCCAGCTTCCTGGGCCCTTGAGAGGACAATTCTGGGATGCATTTTACACAGTTGTCCCTTGTGGGTACAGGGTCACCTGCCCACGAATGCCTCTTGAGTGGCTTTTGTTCCTCTGGAATCACCTTCCCCTGGATCTCACTTCCTCAGGGTAGGCTGGGTTGGGGGAAGTCCTAAGACACCAGGTAAGATCTGCAAATTCCTCACAGCCTTAGCTGGTGCCGGCACCTGACAAATGGTGAGGGTCCTCTCCTCCAGGTGCTTCCCAGGTGATGCTAGGGGTGAAGAACTCACCTGTCAACACAGGAGGCATAAGGGAGGTGAGTTTGAACCCTGGGTTGGGAAGATCCCCTGGAGGATGGCATGGCAACCCACTCCAATGTTCTTGCCTGGAGCATCCCATGGACAGAGGAGCCTGGAGGGCTACAGTCCAGGAGTCACAAAGAGTTGGATGAGACTGGAGACTCAGCAGGAGCGCCTTTCCCAGAGCGCTGCCCAGCACAGCACGTAGCTCCATGCATCACAATGGCCTGTTTCCTGCCCTGCCCTCCCCCCTTCCCCAGATCCTGCATTCCTGGCGGGGAGGCAGCTGTGTCTTAGTCCCTTTAGACTCCCAGTGCTTGGCATTAGGANCTGCCCAGCACAGCACGTAGCTTCATGCATCACAATGGCCTGTTTCCTGCCCTGCCCTCCCCCCTTCCCCAGATCCTGCATTCCTGGCGGGGAGGCAGCTGTGTCTTAGTCCCTTTAGACTCCCAGTGCTTGGCATTAGGAGAGTCTCAGTAAATATTTGTTTTTTAACTCAAGGATTCACCAACCACAAGGCTTAGTTACTTCCTTTACAAACACGCCTATAATCCCCCTGATCTTAAGAGTTTCCGAGAGGACAACAGGGTCACATAAAGCTCCAGGCACAAGGGGGTGTCCTGATATATTATAACCACGTGTTAAGGCCTGAACCACACCCCCTCCCCAGACGTGTATGTTGACGCCTAACCCCTAGCATCCCAGAATGTGACTGTATTTGTGGACAAGGCCTCGAAAGAGATGTATTTAAGGTAAAAAGAGGTCAAAAGGTGGGCCCTAACCCAATCTGACTGTTGTCCTCCAAAGAAGAGGAAATGAGATCACAGAGAGAGTGCCACCAGGCATGGACGCAGAGAAGACAGCCATCACTGCAAGCTGAGGCNAGTATTTCTGATGTTTTCCTTCACACTGTTTTCTAAAACTTCTCATCCCTCTGTGGCTAGCTTTCTTTTTACTTAAACAGTCATCCATAAACTCTCTTTAGACTTATTCTGTGCTAGTTGACTTTGAATAGCTTTCCAAGAAGTTGGGTGTCCATTTGCTTATCATTTGTACATGCCCCACTTGGTCACAGGGCAAGCCAGTAGACCCCACACCTTTTTTCATTTCTGCTTCTATTTAGCATCTTGGTTTGTTGCTATTTCAGTATAATGTGTGTAGTGTGGTTTCTTTTCAGTTACTCTTTCTGGGTAGAACGCACATTAGGCTGTCACATCTATTTGTAACACCTGAATATATATATATATATATATATATATATATATATTTTAATTCTCTTCTTCAGGCATTTGTCCATTCTAGACATGGGCCAATGAGCACACTTGATCAGGCACAAGGAGTGCTGAAGGAAAGAGAAAACAATGAGTTTTGCATAGTCTGGTGAAACAGAATGGAATGGAATGGGGACCATCCCTCCCCGCCACACTCACACACACACAGCTGGTTTCCTCATAAAATACTCGATGAATTCTGGCATGGGAGGTAGACTAGAAACTTCTAAAAGGCAGCAAGATATCTCCTGTGGTGTCACAGTAGTTTGAAAATCAAGTCCAACCAGAAAGACCAGTCTCTCCTGAATGAATATTCTTGGCATGAAATTAAAGAGTTAAAATTAAAACTCTAGAGGGCAGACGTGAATTTCAGCCTTCCAGCACTACATCACAACTCCAACGATGCTGCATTTTAGAAACAGAAATGAATCCAAGGTGGACAGTCTTCCTAATAATACTGAAGCCCAAGACACGACATTCTAATCCTTGGTTGTGATAGTAAGTTCCTCCTGCTCTCCCTAACGGAGGGCAGCGTGAATACTCTCTGCAGAAAAGTTGCAACATTTGTAGTCTATGGTTCTCTGTACCATAAAATGTCATGAAACATGAAGAGGCAAGAAAATGTATTTGAAAATCAAGACAAAAGATAGATAATGGAAGCAGATTTGCAGATAATCTAACTATTGTCTTCTCCAGACAAGGATGTGGAAAGGACTACTTTAAACAGATTAATCTTCTTAGGGCTTGTTGAGCCTTTCTGTACCTCTTAATCTTTCTGGAGTTCTTCTTAGCCAATATCATTCTGACTAGTACCTCTTCTCCACTATTGCCTCTGGAACTCTGATAAGACAAGGGTCTGCCTGCAATATAGGAGACCTGGGTTCGATCCTTGGGTCGGGAAGATCCCCTGGAGAAGGAAATGAAAACCCACTCCAGTATTCTTGCCTGGAGAATCCCATGGATGGAGGAGCCTGGTGGGCTACAGTCCAAGGGGTCGCAAAGAGTCAGACACGACTGAGTGACTTCACTTTTACTTTCACCCAACCTATCTAGCATAATTTGAGTTTAACTTTTTATCTTTGTTTCTCTTCCATTAGAATACATTCTTCTTTAGGACAGGAATTTTGAATGTTTTCTTTATTGCTATGTCTCAAGGCCACTAAAAAGTCATTTAATCTAATAAAGTCCACATGATATTCTGATTGGAGAAAAACAATGCCTCTAAAAAATATAAGGAAAAAATAGCTGTACAAAATTCTGAATGATACATATGACAAAACTCAGTTATATGCATCGAGATAAGAAATAAAAGCCATCTCAATATAATAGTGAAAGATTATAAATGTATGTGCTAATTAAGGTAGGAATAAATAAAATAATCATTAATATTTATTAAATTCTTACTTTGAAATTCTATTCCATCTCTCTACATATTAGTCTATGTGGAAACTAATAATACTAATAAGACTAATACTACTACTTGAACAGTATTATTACTTAACATAATCTTGAGATTCCTATTTAAAGCAAAAATATAAAATAAAATAAATGAATAAAATAACAATTATTTGTACATTCTATTCTACTGTGAAGCTTTAGACTATCAATTGAAAATCCATTAAAAGTAATAAAAGAGTTAGATGAAGTGGCTGAATACAAAATTAATTAGAAATTATTTTCTACATGCCAGCAATATTTTTTAGAAAATATTTTGGGAAAATTATTCATAATAGCAAATTAAAATAATATATTGAAATAACTTTAAGGAAACTTATGAGAAGTATGTAGAAAAGAAAGCTTTTCTGAAATATTAGAAAAAATGGCATTTGTTCTCTGAATTAACTAGATACTGATTTGACTGGTTTAGCAAAGTGCTAAAGAGTGAACCTGATGAATATATGGGAAAGGTGTGGCCTTTTCATTGGACTATACTAGTGAGATTACTCAACTCAAGACAATGGGGGATTACTCATGCCTGTCCTAGTGATGGCAGCCACATACCCTTGTGTGTATTCCTGGAATGAGCTTTCTTTACCTGGGATTTGTGTATGTGAGTGCTCAGTTGCTCAGTCATGTCTGACCCTCTGTGACCCCACCAATGGTAGCCCAACAGGCTCCTTGGTCTGTGGAATTGTCCTGGCAAGAAAATTGGAGCAGATTGCCATTTCCTACTCCAGGGGAATCTTCCCAACCCAGGGATCAAACTCAAATCTCCTGTGTCTCTTGCATTGGCAGGCGGAGTTGTTACAACTGAGCCATTTGGGAATCTCTGATGAGGGCCCTGGGCTCTGTGTAGACATCTTTGAAGTGACACAGCAGAGAGCTATCCCTGGGATGTGTACATCAAAACAAAGCTATTAACAATAATAATAACAACAAAAAAAGGACAAAAAGTCTTGAAGCTGTGGATAAATTTGAACCTCTGTACACTGTTGTCAGGAATGAAAGAATAGCATAGAAGCTCCTCAGAAAGTTAAAACATACCTGCCACTTGACCTGGCAATTGCACTTCTGGGTATTTATTCAAAAAAATGAAATCAGTATCTCAAAGAGATTAGCATTCCTATGTTCATTGTAGCATTATTCATAGAAGTCAGGATATGGAAGGAACTGAAAATAATTATTTATCAACAGACGAATGAATACAGAAATAAAGAGATGTGATATATACATTAAAAAAAAAAAGAAGGAAAACATGCCTCTACAACAGCCTAAATTAGCTTCAAGAACATTAAGCCAAGTAAAATAAGTCAGCCCACAGAAAGAAAAACATGACATGATCCTACTTAAATGAGGTATTTAAAATAGTAATGTTCATAGATTCAAAGAATGGACTGATGGCTTTCCAGGGGGTTGGGGGAAGGGAGGTAACTAATCAACAGGTATAAAGTTTTAATTAAACCAGATGAGTAAATTCTAGAGATCTGCTGTATAATATCAGTACCTATCAGTTCAGTTCAGTTCAGTCACTCAGCCAAGTACAATTCTTTGTGACCCTACGGACTGCAACATGCCAGACCTCCCTGTCCGTCACCAACTCCCCGAGTTTACTCAAACTCATGTCCGTTGAGTTGGTGATACCATCCAACCATCTCATCCTCTATCATCCCCTTCTCCTCCTGCTCTCAATCTTTCCCAGCATCATGGTCTTTTCAAATGAGTCAGCTCTTCGCATCAGGTGGCCAAAGTGTTGGAGTTTCAGCTTCAACACCAGTCCTTCCAATGAACACCCAGGACTGATGTCCTTTAGGATGAACTGGTTGGATCTCCTTTCAGTCTAAGGGGCTCCCAAGAGTCTTCTCCAACATCACAGGTCAAGAGCGTCAATTCTTCAGCGCTCAGCTTTCTTTATAGTTCAACTCTCACATCCATATGTGACTATTGGAAAAACCATAGCCTTGACTAGACGGACCTTTGTTGGAAAAGTAATGTCTTTGCTTTTGAATATGCTGTCTAGGTTGGTCATAAATTTCCTTCCAAGGAGTAAGCGTCTTTTAATTTCATGGCTGCAGTGATTTCAGAGCCCCGCAAAATAAAGTCAGCCGCTGTTTCCACTGTTTCTCCATCTATATGCCATGAAGTGATGGGACCATATGCCATGTTCTTAGTTTTCTGAATGTTGAGCTTTAAGCCAACTTTTTCACTCTCCTCTTTCACTTTTATCAAGAGGCTCTTTAGTTCTTCTTGCCTTTCTTTGGGATTAGATTGGTACCTATAGTCAACAATAATAGGCTGCACAGTTAATATCTGTTAAGAGAGTAGATTTCATGTTAAGCATTCTCACCGCAAGAAAATGAGATTTTTAAAAAAGTCTAATTTCTCCATTATATTACTCAGTTAGCCAGAAGTGGTTTCCTAAACTGGCAGCCCTCTTTTCCCTTCTCTGCCCCCTCACCTCCGCCCATAACCTTTTACATCTTCTATTCTTTCTGATGGAGAATGTTCTGATTGCAGCTTTCTATAGCCAGAGGGCCCTGTATATCCTCCCTCTCCTTACTTTGCACATCCAGCTGGGCAAAGTTTATTCTGTTTCATGTACCATAATCTGTCATGGCTGATTTTGTTATAACAAGATCTGAACAGATGGGGAATGGTTTGCTCAAGAATTACTTGCAGTATGAGTGACCTATAGAAAAAATTGGAAATTGGAATGCAATCCCTGCAATAAAATCCCAAACTCGTTATCCTCCCCACAGGATGCCCATGGATCTTGCCCCCATATGAAGGTGTTAATGACTAATCCAGAGACCCGATAAAGGAGCCCAGTCCTCTGGTAAATAGCACATGCACAAACAAAGGAAGAAGACAGCAACAGAGAAAGGCATTAATATTTCTTTGTCATAACTTGTTCTTCTGATTTTTTTTTCTATTAAGTGACATATACTTAAAAGATACAAACACAATCGGTTAACAATGGAAAGGAAATGCTGCAAATAAAGCAATTTCCTTAGATCTGGAAAATCTCCAGAATTAGACAGATTCCTATCAACATTTAATAAACTTTTTTAACACCTACTGAGTCCAATTTCATAGTTCTTCAAAGTTCTCACTAAGCATAACAGGGAAGATAATCAGAAACTCTTATGGACAATATGCTCTCTGCAAAGAGTATTAAAAAAAAAAGAATTAGGCAATGAGGATGCCATTAATCCTCTAATCCAACTGCTCATATTTATTTTGATTTAAAAAAAAAAAAAGGAAAGAACCTAGCCATTCTAAGTGGTTAATGCCTCCACCGCCACTCCAAAGAGACGGTGCAAATAAATTAAAATATCCTTCTCTGCCCAAGTTCTCTGTGGTTTAGTATGTTTTACAGTGACTGCTCAATTAGAACCAGCCTGAGGCCATTTCTACATTTTAAAAATTGCAACATTAACCATATGATCTTTGAACAGCATTTATGATCCAACTACATATTCCCTGCAGTTCCTAAAATAACATGAGTAGTGAAAATAAAATGAAGAAAAAGAATGCTTTCAGTATTATGTTATAAGCTTCTTCTGTTGAAATCTCTTTTCATTTATCCACATCTAGGCATTTTCTAGTCTCAACCCAGCCGTCTTGACATCTTGAGTCTATGTCAAAACTTGGGCATCATTTTATAAAATTAGAAGTAAACAATTGATTAAACCATGTCTGTATGGTTCTTTTCTGTTTTAGGTGAAATCATTTCTCCTGTCTGAGTAAAATTAATTTTTTTGAGGCTGAGACCACTGACTTTTATCTTCCATAAATGGGTGAGTGTTAGTCACTCAGTTGTATCTGACTCTTTTGTGACCCTGTGGACTTTCGCTCACCAGTTTCCTCTGTACATGGAATTCTCCAAGCAAGAATACTAGAGTGGGTAGCCTACCCTTCTCCAGGGGATCTTCCCAACCTATGGATCAAACCTGGGTCTCCTGCATTGCAGGCAGATTCTTTATCATCTGAGCCACCAGGGAAGCCCATAATTAACACTAAATAACACAATAAGTATGAAGAAAGCTGAGTGAGTGAGTGAAGTTGCTCAGTCATGTCCAACTCTTTGCGATCCCGTGGACTGTAGCCCACCAGGCTCCTCCATCCATGGGATTCTGCAGGCAAGAATACTGGAGTGGGTTGCCATTTCCTTCTCAGGGGATCTTCCCAACCCAGGGATTGAACCCAGGTCTCCCACATTGCAGGCAGATGCTTTAACCTCTAAGCCACCAGGGAAGGAAGCCCTGAGTGCTGAAGAATTGATGCTTTTGAACTGTGGTGTTGGAGAAGACTTTTGAGAGTCCCTTGGATTGCAAGGAGATCCTAAAGGAACAAGTCAATCCTAAAGGATCTCACTCCTGAATATTCATTGGAAGGACTGATGCTGAAGTTGAAACTGCAATACTTTGGCCACCTGATGCAAAGAACTGACTCATTGGAAAAGACTCTGATGCTGGAAAAGATTGAAGACAGGAGGAGGANGGATCTCAGTCCTGAATATTCATTGGAAGGACTGATGCTGAAGTTGAAACTGCAATACTTTGGCCACCTGATGCAAAGAACTGACTCATTGGAAAAGACTCTGATGCTGGAAAAGATTGAAGACAGGAGGAGGAGAAGGGGATGACAGAGGATGAGTTTGAGTAAGCTCTGGGAGTTGGTGATGGACAGGAAAGCTTGGCATGCTGCAGTCCATGAGATTGCAAAGAGTTGGACACGATTGTGCAATGGAACTGAACTGAACACAATAAGTAAGTCCCACCTTCCATATTTAATACTTAAATAGTAGAGTATGATGTCTAAATTTCCTTTTTATGGCTAAATAAGGTCATATCATGCCTAATGTAAAACAGCTTAAGGGATAGAAGCCACATACTGAATAGATAGATATTACACTGTTTCATTAATTTTGGTGGAGCTTCCAGGTGACTCAGTGGTAAAGAATCCACTTGCCAATGCAGGAGATACAAGAAACATGGGTTCTATCCCAAGGTCAGGAAGATTCANTAATGTAAAACAGCTTAAGGGATAGAAGCCACATACTGAA
Organism: Neotragus pygmaeus; assembly: GCA_006410875.1. NCBI lineage: Eukaryota > Metazoa > Chordata > Mammalia > Artiodactyla > Bovidae > Neotragus > Neotragus pygmaeus. The sequence continues at coordinate 657,679 of SJYV01026595.1, read as the reverse complement.
TAGATAGATATTACACTGTTTCATTAATTTTGGTGGAGCTTCCAGGTGACTCAGTGGTAAAGAATCCACTTGCCAATGCAGGAGATACAAGAAACATGGGTTCTATCCCAAGGTCAGGAAGATTCACTGGAGGAGGACATGGCAACCCATTCCAGTATTCTTGCCCCCAACTGAGAGCACACACACACACATTAATTTTCGTAACAGCAGATATGAGGAAGTACCTGGTGGATTCAGTATTCCTCCACAGGCAGCTTCTTGTCTTCAGAGAAAGTGACAAACGTCAAGACTGTTATCATCCAGTTTTGTTGGTGTCCTATACTCTAGTCCCATCACTTCATGGCAAATAGATGGGGAAACAGTGTAAACAATGTCAGACTTTATTTTGGGGGGCTCCAAAATCACTGCAGATGGGGATTGCAGCCATGAAATTAAAAGATGATTACTTCTTGGAAGAAAAGTTATGACCAACCTAGATAGCATATTCAAAAGCAGAAACATTACTTTGCCAGCAAAGGTCCATCTAGTCAAGGCTATGGTTTTTCCAGTAGTCATGTATGGATGTGAGAGTTGGACTGTGAAGAAAGCTGAACACTGAAGAATTGATACTTTTGAACTGTGGTGTGGGAGAAGTCTTGAGAGTCCCTTGGACTACAAGGAGATCCAACCAGTCCATTCTAAAGGAGATCAGTCCTGGGTGTTATTTGGAAGGAATGATGCTAAAGTTGAAACTCCAGTACTTTGGCCACCTCATGAGAAGAGTTGACTCATTGGAAAAGACTCTGATGCTGGGAGGGATTGGGGACAGGAGGAGAAGGGGATGACAGAGGATGAGATGGCTGGATGGCATCACCGATTCGATGGATGTGAGTTTGAGTGAACTCCGGGAGTTGGTGATGGACAGGGAGGCCTGGCGTGCTGCAATTCATGGGGTCGCACAGAGTCAGACATGACTGAGCGACTGAACTGAACTGAACTGACTATACTCTAGGGTCAGCATGGGTAGAAATCTAGGACTCTGCTATTCTGGAAACTTTCCCTGTGGAGACTCGCAAATTTTGCTGATCGGGCTTTAAAGCTACTCTTAAGGATGAGTCACTGGGGTAATGACACTCAACATTTCAACAGCTCTTTATCCCTTTTAGTTAATTATCCTGCAACATAGAAAATGACGATGGTTCTTATTTAAGAGGAAAATGAATGGTTTTGCTAAAATTGCAAAAGTCAGTGAAATTGGTTTCTAGATCACTGGGCATTTTGCCTCATATATTCCCAGGAGGATACATTGGCCTTGCACTCCCATCTCTCTCCCAACAGTCCCAGCCCTAGAGACCTTTTCCCCGATATGTGGCCTTCATTCACCAAGAATTCTTTCCGCAAACTTCCTTCTGCTATATCCCTTCCATGAACAATATAAGCACCAGTAAACACCTGGGAGTCATTAGTCTAATGACTGTTTAAAGTTGGGAAAATGTTCATGGCTTGAACAGATGAAGAAGTTGAAGGAAAAATCCATAGGATGCTTGCTGCTTTCTCATCAAATCTTCCCATCTGTCTTCCCTAAGCAGTATATTCTACTCATCACATCACCATCCCACTGCCCCACACTCACGACCACACACACACAAACACACTCACAACCACACTCATATCCACTGCTTTAATCAGTCCTAACCTAAAGCTTTTCCCATCCTCTTCAGTGTGAAGAATACCAAGTCCTTTTTTCCTTATGCTTATCAACATAGTTGAGATGGGATAGACTTTATCAAAGGTTTATTAAATAGGGATTTTTTTAAAAAGTAGATGGGACATGTAGATGACTGCCATTTCACTTTCCTCCCAGCAATTCCATCTTCATTCTTTCTAAAGAGGAAGTGACCAAGCAAATTAGATTAGAAACTGCATTTTCTGTGAATTCTGTGGACCCTGAATACTCTCCTAAATCTGGCAAGCACTTGTGTGTGTGTGTTCTCTATGATGGTTGGTTAAATGAGAACCCAGCTCTGTCAATGGGAGGACAATGCTCAGAAACAGAGAAAAATATACACTATATGGGCTTCTCAGGTGGCGCTAGTGGTGCAGAACCTGCCTGCTAGTGTAGGAGACATGAGAGATGTGGCTGTTGCTCCTGTTTCGAGAAGATGCCCTGGAGGAGGGCATGGCAACCCACTTCAGTATTCTTGCCTGGAGAATCCCAGGGATGGAGGAGCCTGACAGGCTACAGTCCATAGCGCCACAAAAAGTTGGGCATGACTGGTGAGTTAGCATGCACACGCACACACACACATTTGCCACTTACTCAGTACTCTGAAGAGAAGCTGTTAACTTTTTATTACATTGACTATAAAATATTATTCTGTCTCACATTCCCTGTCCCATGATTTGTTCTGACTCCCTAGAGGTGCACACTATTATGAATTATATGTGTATCTTTCCTGTCACTATTTTGCTTTTTTCTTTGTTCATTTTCTCTATAACATAAACACAATTATGTGCATAGCAAGGAGTTTTGAAATGTGTTCTAAATATCAGAGTGAATACATATTTTAAATATAATTTTATAACTTTCTCTTTTTAACAGTATGCTTTCTAAATTTTGCCACATGGATGGAGGGATAGATATATCCTTATATACATGGATAACATACATTTACAGCTTAGGGAGAGGAAAAAGCGTGGGAGTAGGGGAGAGGAAGGAGAAGAAGGATAGAGATTTATTACTTTAAAATGCTATAAAATATTTTATTGTGGCACTATGTCTCATTTCATTAATTAACATTTAACATCTTAGCAATTGACATTTAGGTTATTTCAGATTGTTGCTATTTTCATGATTGCACACAATGTTTCCATGCCGTGTGTCATGCAAGACCATTTTTCCCCATATCATCTATTGAATAGTTTGTCCTTGCTTTATTGATCTGTCTTTTTGTAAATCTGGAAAATTTTTTGCCATTATCTCTTCAAATATTCCTTTTCCCCAATGCCCATTTAATTTTTATTAACTGATAAAAGCGTTTTAGAGATTCCCAGATTATCTGCCATACATTTTAATTTCTTGTCAGCACTTCCATCTTTTTATTTGGGGAGCTATATTGTTGATGATTTTCTGAGATCTATAATCTGGTTCACAAACTTTCTCTTCATATGTCATTGTTTTCCCACTTGACCCATACTTAGTTGCTACATGTTTTAATTTTAAGGATTAGATTTCTTATCCCTTGAATTTCTTTTAGAAATATGCTTGTTTTTCTTCCACAATAGCCATAATATCCTACCCCTGTGTTAATAGACTTCATCCCTCTCTTTATCTCAATACAAATTAGAAATGCAATTTTTAATTTTCCTTTTAACCTTGTTCTTTTAAGCCTGGTCTTTGCTTGTAACTTCTCCTGTTCACCAAATCTATTATTTATATCCATGACATTGGGCTTTCTCATGTGTTCGTAATTTTATTGTGAGTTTCCCTCTGCTGGGAGATATCCTGCTAGAGAATCCTATGCTTGCCCAGGGTTGTGAATTAATTGTTATGTGTCAGTTTAAAATTTTGAATCCTAAGAGGAAATAAATTACATTTTTAATTTTTAAAAATTTATTGGCGTATAGAAGATTTGCAACATTGTGTTAGTTTCACATGTACAGCAAAATGAATCAGTTTACATATACATGCATATCCACTCTTTTTAAGACTCTTTTTTCCATATAGGTCACTACAGAGTATTGAGTTCCCTGTGCTATATAATAGGTTCTTGGTAGTTATCTATTTTATATATAGTAATGTGTATATGTCAGTTTAAATCTCCCAGTTTATGTCTCTGCTCCCACATTCTCCCTGGTAAACACAACTTAAGTTGCGTTTGTTTTAATAAAAGTAACTCAATTTTCACTCCTGGCCTGGGAATGTGGCCTGTTTTCATGCTGTGTTCAAAGGCTAGATTTATGCAGTGAGCCTTGGTCCAGTCCACCCTCCACGTAGGGAGCTTTGACATCCATCCCAGGATAAGCACTCATCCCTCAGGGGGCATCTACCAGCCTCTGTGGTGCCACCGTCTAATCTCCTTAGATTTGGGTTCCTTCTTCATTTTTGGCACTTAGGAAGTTCTCCTTCTGAGATTTTTGACATCAGATATGAATTTAAAATTGAGCATGTGGTCTACTCAGTCAGTTCTCATTCTGTTCTTTGACCAAAAGTTCACCTCCCCATGAACCTGTAACCATAGCAATCCTATTCCACTTCCCCACAGATGCCTGGGTCAGTTTCTCAGCCCTCTTTTCTTCCTACTTGTGTATCAATTACCCCTACATTATTACCACAGTGTTGTTATTACTATGAATATCTTAATACTTTAAAAGGTAAGATTCATTCTCCCTTCCTGTTTAAAATTCCCTTGGCTCTTCTGTGGAAACTGTGGTGCAGTTTGTGGTGGACATATCATGATTATGGGACACACACACTGCTTCCTCAAAGGCACAGAATATCTTACCCAGGAAACAAACAATGTGTCAATAACACTGTGATCAATCATCCTAGGACTACCTTGCTACTAAATTGTAACAGACCACAAGGTGCAATTTAACTGGAACATTCCAAAGCAAATGGTTCCACTTCCCTTCTCTCGCTCCTTAGAGAAGCAGCTAGAGAGGTTATGAGACAAGTGAAGGAGCATCGATGGGAGGACCATTCAGAAATGCACGAATTCCTCCTGCAGAAAAGGAAGCACCAACTCTGGAGGAATTATTATTCCTATATCTATTTACGAAGGAAGGTAAAGGTCCATGATAACATCCATTAAGCACTGGAAGTTTTCAATTTACAGTGGTAACGCTAAGATGTTTGAACCCAATACCAACCCCATGAGGGGCCTGATCACTGAGTAAGAGAAGGCTGGATGAAGAGGTGTGGGTAGTGTATCCCATTCATGGCGTCACACCGTTGCTTCCCTTCAGCCATTCGGTACAGGCAGTGTAATACCTTCCAGGAAATAGTGGTGTGGAGTGTGCCTTGAGCACCAGGAGGCCAGGTGGAGAATCTGTTCAACTCCTAGAGGCTGGTTAATGTCTCATTTCTTGGGAGAGGAGGGTTAAAGGGAGCGTGTCAAGAAGGAAAATGAATCACCACACAGGATCTTCATCAATCTTACCCATGGCCTTTGAGCACAAATAGAGGCAGGTAACTCTGGTAACTCTAACCACATTACAAGGACAGTGTATTATCACAAAATTACTAATTTGTTGAGGCGACAGTACAATTTACACATCTCCAGTCCCATCTCTAATTGTCTGACACTTATTTGTTGCTGAAAAGAAGCGCACAGCAGGAGAGGGTCTGAGAGGCAAGCCAATCAGTCGAAGGCTTTCAGAGCCACAATGGGCTCACTTCTGGCATACAGGACTTCATAAGAGAAGCTTTCAAAGGGGGAAAAAAGCCCCACTTCTGATGGGAAAAGAGATTTTTGAAACAGAAAACATTGTTTGATAGAGATAATATAAAAATTGGGACAATTTCTGCTTTTTAAGTTACTCCTAAGGCTGCAGTGAGGGAATCTGAGATCATGGAAAAATGCTTTGAAAACTCAGAATGCTGACAGATGTGAAGGAAGCGGGTATTTACTGGGGGCTGTGCCATTCATCAGAGCTGGAAGGCTAGTGGATCCTCTAGCTTGTTGGATAATGCACTGTCTTCATTCTCTCTGGAGAAGGAAATGGCAACCCACTCCAGTATTCTTGCCGGGAAAACTCCATGGACNGGGAGCTTTGACATCCATCCCAGGATAAGCACTCATCCCTCAGGGGGCATCTACCAGCCTCTGTGGTGCCACCGTCTAATCTCCTTAGATTTGGGTTCCTTCTTCATTTTTGGCACTTAGGAAGTTCTCCTTCTGAGATTTTTGACATCAGATATGAATTTAAAATTGAGCATGTGGTCTACTCAGTCAGTTCTCATTCTGTTCTTTGACCAAAAGTTCACCTCCCCATGAACCTGTAACCATAGCAATCCTATTCCACTTCCCCACAGATGCCTGGGTCAGTTTCTCAGCCCTCTTTTCTTCCTACTTGTGTATCAATTACCCCTACATTATTACCACAGTGTTGTTATTACTATGAATATCTTAATACTTTAAAGGTAAGATTCATTCTCCCTTCCTGTTTAAAATTCCCTTGGCTCTTCTGTGGAAACTGTGGTGCAGTTTGTGGTGGACATATCATGATTATGGGACACACACACTGCTTCCTCAAAGGCACAGAATATCTTACCCAGGAAACAAACAATGTGTCAATAACACTGTGATCAATCATCCTAGGACTACCTTGCTACTAAATTGTAACAGACCACAAGGTGCAATTTAACTGGAACATTCCAAAGCAAATGGTTCCACTTCCCTTCTCTCGCTCCTTAGAGAAGCAGCTAGAGAGGTTATGAGACAAGTGAAGGAGCATCGATGGGAGGACCATTCAGAAATGCACGAATTCCTCCTGCAGAAAAGGAAGCACCAACTCTGGAGGAATTATTATTCCTATATCTATTTACGAAGGAAGGTAAAGGTCCATGATAACATCCATTAAGCACTGGAAGTTTTCAATTTACAGTGGTAACGCTAAGATGTTTGAACCCAATACCAACCCCATGAGGGGCCTGATCACTGAGTAAGAGAAGGCTGGATGAAGAGGTGTGGGTAGTGTATCCCATTCATGGCGTCACACCGTTGCTTCCCTTCAGCCATTCGGTACAGGCAGTGTAATACCTTCCAGGAAATAGTGGTGTGGAGTGTGCCTTGAGCACCAGGAGGCCAGGTGGAGAATCTGTTCAACTCCTAGAGGCTGGTTAATGTCTCATTTCTTGGGAGAGGAGGGTTAAAGGGAGCGTGTCAAGAAGGAAAATGAATCACCACACAGGATCTTCATCAATCTTACCCATGGCCTTTGAGCACAAATAGAGGCAGGTAACTCTGGTAACTCTAACCACATTACAAGGACAGTGTATTATCACAAAATTACTAATTTGTTGAGGCGACAGTACAATTTACACATCTCCAGTCCCATCTCTAATTGTCTGACACTTATTTGTTGCTGAAAAGAAGCGCACAGCAGGAGAGGGTCTGAGAGGCAAGCCAATCAGTCGAAGGCTTTCAGAGCCACAATGGGCTCACTTCTGGCATACAGGACTTCATAAGAGAAGCTTTCAAAGGGGGAAAAAAGCCCCACTTCTGATGGGAAAAGAGATTTTTGAAACAGAAAACATTGTTTGATAGAGATAATATAAAAATTGGGACAATTTCTGCTTTTTAAGTTACTCCTAAGGCTGCAGTGAGGGAATCTGAGATCATGGAAAAATGCTTTGAAAACTCAGAATGCTGACAGATGTGAAGGAAGCGGGCATTTACTGGGGGCTGTGCCATTCATCAGAGCTGGAAGGCTAGTGGATCCTCTAGCTTGTTGGATAATGCACTGTCTTCATTCTCTCTGGAGAAGGAAATGGCAACCCACTCCAGTATTCTTGCCGGGAAAACTCCATGGACGAAGGAGCCTGCAGGCTACAGTCCTTGGGGTCGCAAAGAGTCGGACATGACTGAGCGACTTCACTTCACTTCATTCTCTCTGGACCAATCCCATATAAGAATGGCCACCTCTTGCCTGTTTGTCTCTCCCTTTCTTTTAACTCTTCTAGATAGCTAACAAATCTTAGGCTGCCTGGTTTATCCCATTTAAATATTTTGCAAGGAATGATAAGCAATGTCATGCAAGAAGTGACGAGAGACACGTCAGTCACATTCATTGCCATAAAGGCAAATGGAGACTTCCTGAATGAATGGAGTCCCAACTTGGATGGATCAAAGTCTGAAAGAGCCAAATGTGGCATAAAGCACAACCTCTTTCTCAGCCACCGCCCCCCACCCCCCAAAGACCACAGAAGTAAAGAGGAACAATACATTTGAAATAACTCACCTTATAAGTTAAATGCAGACAACAGCTGCTTGAATTGCAAAATTATGTTGCAAAGCCAAAAAATATTCAAAAACCTATGAAGGTGAATTGCATGAATACTTTGTGGAATTACTAGATAGCCCTGCTTACAAGGAACTATATATGTCTTCTAGGAGTTTGTACACACAAGGACACACACATATTTGTGTATAGAGAGAATTAACATTACAAAGTAATAATGTATTTGATCAGCTGTCAAATGTAGGTGCTCACGCATAAACATGCTCTGAGATTTCAGAGCATGAAGAAATTCCTTCCTGCTGGTGAGCAGGCAAGGCTCCATGGAAGAGGCCTCAATTAGGTACACCTTGAAGTACAGGCTTATATATTTATACATGAAAAGGGGAAGCAAGGTATAGACAGATCAGTTGGAAATATTATTAGTAAAGCCTTCAACGTGAAACTGAGCAATCCTTGTAAACAAGACAGTAGGATCACTTAAGTGGGAGCAGAGGATCCATGGAGGAGGGAAAAACAAATAAATCTTGAAAAGAGTCATTTAATTAGATTGCAGAGGTCCTTCATTACCAGAATAAAAGAGAAGACCATGAGGATTAAGCAAAGATTTAGTCATCATGGACAGCATCAAACATTTCCAACTTTGGCTGAGACTAAATGAAAAGAAGATTAGGCTCGGGGGATAACAGAATTTTTTTTCTTTTTCCAGAGGTTGTCAGTCAATTAAATGTGGATTTTACATATTTTAAATTCCTTAGAATATTCAGTGTTTCAATAGTTCTTATCAAATAAGCTTGCTGAAAACCAGCTCTACCTTGTGACAACTTAACTTCACTAAATCATTTTATTATCTGGAAGAGTCAGCAATGGGTTGACGTGCCATAACTTTGACAGGAGTTTAATTCATTTCAAATGAAACTATCAAAATGCTATTGAAGAAATGGTTTATATCTACCCTCTATTGTATTATTAGGCATCAAAATAATCTGTGTCAAAAAGGCTAGCATCATGTATAACCTTGGGTCATATATGGATCATAGCAGAGCCCAAGCTTACTCTGCATATTACAATGTGTATCGTATTTTCATAGCGACCGTGAGAGAAGGCTACATAAGTAACCATGAAGAATGTGGTGAATCACAAACCATGCAGTCTGTACTTGTCAAATCCCAATCTAACTTAGTTCACATTTAAAAGACACTTAAAGAGAAAATAGGTCTGATCTCAACAATGGAAAATATCACTTAAATGTTAATATATTAGGATTGCTTATCTGGATACTGCTCACTCACTAGCATTTGTCAAGCATATACATAAATTTACTTAGACATCATGAGTAGCTGATGAGCCCCATCTGAGAAGAGGTGAGAGGGAAACATGATATTAAATATTTAATGATATTAAATGTTAAGAACAAACTTTTAAAATATATACTCATGTGGCCCATGGATTAATTCATTCAATATATATTAATATTTATTGTCTATGATACAGCATACACCATTTTGGGTGTTAGACATATAACAATGAATAATAGTCTCTGCCTCCATGAAATTTTTTGTTTTTATTTTTTTTTTAATTTATTGTATAGCTGATCATAAAGGTGCTATTTACTGTGGCCAAGATATGGAAGCAATCTAAATGCTCATCAACAAATAAACAGATAAAAAATATACAGTGTATATATACACACACACACACATACACAAACAATGGAATACTGCTGCTGCTAAGTCGCTTCAGTCGTGTCTGACTCTGTGTGACCCCATAGATGGCAGCCCACCAGGCTCCTCTATCCACGGAATTCTCTAGGCAAGAATACTGGAGTGGGTTGCCATTTCCCTCTCTGAATGGAATACTAATCATCCATAAAAAAGAATGAAATAGTTCCATTTGCAGCAACATGGAAACATGGATGGACCTAAAAGTTATCATACTAAGTGAATTAAGTCAGAAAAAGGAAGACAAATACCACGTATCACTTATACGTGGAATCTAAAATATGACACAAATGCCTCCATGAAATTCTTATTCTAAAAGGAGACACAGATAAAGAGAAACAAACAACAAAAGGCATCTAGTGTTATGTCAAGGTATGGTACATTCTTGGAAGAAAACTGAAACATAATAGGAAAATAGAAAGCTTTAGGTTGTTTTGTTAAATCAGGTGATCAAGAAAGGCTCATACAACATTAGGAAGAAACCAAGACCAAGAGAGGAAGATAGTCCTGGATACATTTAGGGGGAAGATTACCAAAGGGAAAAGGATTAGCAAGTGGGAAAGTTTTAATACAGAATAATGTTTACTGCAGTGCAGGAAGATAAATCAACCAGTGAAGCTAGATCAGAGTGAGTAAGACAGAGGGCATTGTTGATGAGACTGGCGACTTAGCAAGGAACTAGGTTATTAAGCATTGGATTAATATTAAGGAACTTGAATTTGAATCAAAATAAGGTGGGAAATCTTTGGAAGGTTTTTCTTTTGTGGAAGACATTTCATTTGATTTGTCTTTCAGAGGCTTCATTCTAGCTGCTTTGTGAAAAATAGGAGGAAAATATGGAAATATTGCAATTTTTGTTCATTCTATTTTAAATGGAAACACACTGTCTAAATTTTTATGATTTATTTTTTAAATAGACATTGTATTTTTAAGATTCATCCATTTTGATCCATACAGCAACATCCTATTCCATTTCACTGCTATACAGTATTCTTTTGGTATATGAATATGCTAAAATTTTATTAGGTATTTTACATACAGCGAACAACTTTCAGTGAACAACTTCCAATTGCTTCTAGTACTCTGCACTTCAGAAAATGCTGCCATTTTGTACATAGTTCTCAAACATATGTACTATTTCCTCTCAGGTTTATACCTAGGAATCAAATTTGTGGATCAGAGGACTCATCCATCTTACTTATATTTGGTAATGACTCTGTTTTTCAAAACAGAATGTACAAATCTAGACTTCCTTGAGCAGTTTATGATGGCTCTTGTCACTTCAAAATTTTGACCATACTTTCAATTCTCAGACTAATTTTTATTCATTTTTATTCATTTTGTGGTTGTGAAAGAGTAATTCAATGTAACCTGTATATCCCATATTATTAATAACATTAAGCAGCTTTTTATATGCTTATGTTCCATTCAGGTTTTCTATTTTGTGATATCCTGTGGGGGCGGGGGTGGAAAGGTTCCTCATTTTTTCACTCTTGGGTAGTTTGCCTTGTGAGAAAGTCTTTCAATGGCAGCATCTACCTCATGTTGCTGCTGCTAAGTCGCTTCAGTCGTGTCCGACTCTGTGCAACCCCAGAGACGGCAGCCCACCAGGCTCCCCCGTCCCTGGGATTCTCCAGGCAAGAACACTGGAGCGGGTTGCCATTTCCTTCTCCAGTGCACAAAAGTGAAAAGTGAAAGTAAAGTTGCTCAGTCGTGTCCGACTCCTAGTGACCCATGGACTGCAGCCTACCAGGCTCCTCCACCCATGGGATTTGCAGGCAAGAGTACTGGAGTGGAGTGCCGTTGCCTTCTCTGCATCTACCTCATGATGAACCACAATTCCTAAGCACAGAAAGGTAACATGTTGATACTACCTTCCAGTGACATGAAAGGCACTGAGAGGTCTTGCTTTTCTATTTCCTAGTGTTTATTGGGATACTTTCAAGTCTGAGCAAAACAGAAGCAGGGCAGAAGCACTCACCCATGCTCACTGGCTTCACAGGCTCTTAGAGCCGTGTGTATTAACTCAGCGGATTGACTACAAGATTACAGCCTTCTCCTATCCTGTACTTCATCACGCCGAACAATGTCATTCCCAATGCAGGACTGACAAGCACTCATGTCCGGCCTTGGTTCTGTATCCCCAATCCATTAGTATTGGCTCCAGGTCAGCTTTTTGAATACAAGATCAATTGTAATATAGTTACATTGACTTCTCTGTGTATCAGAGAGTAGATAGAAAGTTGAGAGGGATCAATAAATGCCAAACAACAAATCAGAAAATACATAGTGTATATGAACCAGTTAGCATGCATGGATTTCTCTGTGCGTGTCATTGATTCAAGTATATGTAGTTCAGAAATAATGTGTTCATATTCGTATCTGAAAGCCAAAATGGAACTCAAACTCCTCAGGCTATGTCTTTAGCTGAATAGAAAATAAGAAATGACAAAGTTCTTGGCTTTGTGTTCAAAATCTTAAGTTTTCCGGATCTATTACCTTTTCAAACTCAGTCATGTCTTCTCTCCAGATGTTTCTGTTGGACTAGTCTAATTTGGCTTGTCCTGTTTATCCTGTGTCCATTTGTCCTCCACCATAGCCATAAGTTTCCTTCCCATCTGTTTTCTGCCTCCTTAAACCACCCCCTAACCAAGGCCCTGGCCAAATCCTTCTCTTCTATTAAACCTGCAACACCACTACTCTGAGGCTCAAGTGGCCAAAAAGCCCTAGCACTTATTCTTCTTAGGACTAGCTTATAGCCTTATCATCTTTGCCTTATCATGTCTTCCTAATATGATTAGCTTGCTACCTGTGTTTTCAAGCCAACACCTGAGGATCTAGGACTGTGGACTATCTACATATGTGCCACCCATACAGCACATTGCTTGCACACAAGTAGATGCTTAATTAAAAGTGATGTGTTAGTACAGACATATGCTTGCACACATGCTGCTGCTACTGCTAAGTCGCTTCAGTCGTGTCTGACTCTGTGTGACCCCAGCGACAGCAGCCCACCAGGCTCCCCCATCCCCAGGATTCTCCAGGCAAGAACACTGAAGTGGGTTGCCATTTCCTTTTCCAATGCAGGAAAGTGAAAAGTGAAAGTGAAGTCACTCAGTCATGTGACTGACTCATAGTGACATGGGGTTTTCCAGGCAAGGGTACTGGAGTGGGTTGCCATTACCACTTGCTAATGTCACATTCATCAAAATTAATCAGTTTCCACTAGGATCCTGCCCTCTTTTTAACTTGAGGCACTGAGTCAGACAATTTCTACATTTCCTTTTTTTTCCTTCCACTCATCCCGACCATAATTTTGTCTTTAAGGTGAGCACCTATTATTAAAGAAACATCAAGCTAAAATATGCAAGGTGAGTCCTAGCTACACCTCACTCCAGTACTCTTGCCTGGAAAACCCCATGGACAGAAGAGCCTGGTAGGCTGCAGTTCATAGGGTCATGATGAGTCAGACACGATTGAGTGACTTCACTTTCATTTTTCACTTTCATGCATTGGAGAAGGAAATGGCAACACACTCCAGTGTTCTTGCCTGGAGAATCCCAGGAATGGGGGAGCCTGGTGGGCTGCCATCTATGAGGTTGCATAGAGTCGGACACAACTGAAGTGACTTAGCAGCAGCAGCAGTCCTAGCTAAAATACATGGGGCACCTTGTTCCTTCTTAAAGTCATGTCTTGGTATCACTGGCATGTCTTGGTATCTCAGAGATTCCAGCTTCTTGTTCCTACATCTCATCATAGAGATTTCAAATTAGTCTAAAGATGAGACAATCATGTTCTTACAGAATCTTGAGCTGTCTTTGGGCCTGATAATTTAGGAAGTTATTGCTATTAATGAAGTTAATAACATGTTTTTGATAAAAACTTATATAATGCATGCTTCTTAGTGCTTTAAAGGTACTCACGCACTTAATTTGTATAAAATGCTACAAGATAGGCACTGTTACTCTGCTCAAGATGGTCTCTCAGCCACTCTCCATCCAGGCCCCTCCATTCCTCATACTTCGTCAGGCTCCTTGTCCTCAGGTTTATCACTGAATCCAGCCACTGGGACAGAGCAGCAATATATTAGAGAGAGGGAGGAAAGGAAGGTCAATATTTTTACTTTATCAGTTTCCTTTTTGCCAGGCTGTGTATTGACAACAGATGTTTTTATTCCTGCCAAAGTCTACAACTTTCATAGCTAGCCCTCTCCTAAAGCAATAACTCTCCTAAGATTCTATTAACCACTCTCTCTTCTTGCCCTTTTACCTAGGAAGGGTGAGGGTTTTTTTATTGCTAAAGTATTTTATTATCCTTTATTAGTTTTCTTAAGCCTGCTCACACCTCTGTAAATATTCCTTTTATTAAACTCTTTTAAGTTGTCCCATTTGAGTATAGCATTTGACTGCCTGGGCATGAACTTTTACAAGTAAGGAAACTGAGACACGATCACATGAAGTTACTTGCTCTCACTTATTCAGCTAGCAAGCAGCATAGCTGGGATTCAAATCTTGGCTGTCTGACTCCACAATCTGTGCTCTGATCACAGATTGTTCTGTGCTCTCCCTGGGACTCCAAATTTAGCCAGACAACTGGTTTTTAACACTAATATAAGCCTCCAATATATGCTTATCAGCTGAAGCCAAGACCAAAGGCCTCTTTCTTTGCCAGGAGAGAAAGATCATCAGATCAATTTCAGAAAGGATGTGGGCAAAGTTAAACATGAAAAAGGAAAAAACTGCATTTGGCCATGGTTTTCCTGTGAACTTCTTCTAGGTTCTTCTATTGTCTGTTTTGCATTTAAACAGTAGAGACAGGCATGGATTTAAGAAAAACTAGTACATGATTGAAAACAAGGAACAAGTGAACAACAAAGAGCAACAGTCTAAAATCAAAATCCCACTGAACATTTCAAAGACTCAAGCCAGTCCTTTGCTCAAACCAAAATGAAGTCGAATTTAAACAAAAAAATATAATAATTTTGTAAAGGAAATGCTCATGAAGTAACTCCCGGTGGCTGATGAGATCTTCCACTACAGTCCTACAATAAAACAGCCAGTGATCTGTCCTACAATTTATCATGAAGACAACATTGTTTCAATACCACTGTTTAATACCACTGTGCATCAGATGCCCACTATGTGTGAGAGACTGTACCTAAATATCATTGATAAATTTCTCCACATCCTTGAAAGTTAGATAATATTAGTCCCATTTATTCCATGGAGAGTAGAGGCTCAGAATGATTATTTTCTCATCATCAAAACATGAGTGGGGCTGCTATATTTAAAATGGATAACCAACAAATTCCTACTGAGTTGCATAGGGAACTCTACTCAGTGTTATGTAGCCACCTGAATGGGAAGGGACTTTGGGGGGGCAATAGATACATGCATACGTATGACTGAGTCCCTTTGCTGTCCACCTGAAGCTCCTGGTTATACTCCATACAAAATAAGGTTTTAAAAGAAATGAGTGGAAAATTAGGATTCAAACTCAAATATGCTTATATATATGCGTGTGTGTGTGTATATATATATTGTACTCACAGCTGTAGAATTACACAATAATTCAAAATTCAATGCCCTCAGAATGGTGGGAACCACCTTGAACTCTATTTAATGTTTCCCCAGTTTTGTAGTGCATACATTATTTTGGCTGACATGAGATTACACAGATACAATGAAATACATTTATTTTATTTTTATAGTTCCCTGAATGCAGCCACGAGTGAGGTAAGAATAGAGTATAATTCTATGTTGGAATTTTCACACCTGAGAGCTGAAATCATTTAAACTTGTTAGTTCTATCAGACTCTGCCAATTGTAGAATATACTTGTTTTTGTGCAATGCACAGGTCTCTAAAATTGTTTGCAGTCCACAGATAGTGGGAATTGTATCCTTTCCTCATGACTTCTAAGTCATTTAAGAAAGAGAAACCTCAGTTTTGGAGGGAGCATCTCTATATTACTCTTTTTCCCCTTGTTTCCCCATCCTTGGCAATGTGCTCAACAGTAAATCAAGTATCTAATTTAAAAGTAAACATTAAAAAAAATGTGTTGTTTGGTAGACACAAGCCAGGAGTTTCTATAACAATTATTCAGTTTGGAGGACTGTGGTATACATCCACAAGATCTTGTCCATGGGCTTTTCTCTGGCTGCATACAATTTTCTACCCAGAGGTAGAGAGATCGTAGGCTTCTGATGTTGTAGGAAGTGCTGCTAACCATGTTTACAAAAATGGTTGAGAAAACCCATGTCTGTCTGACAGCTTTTTACCACATCAATTATAAATGCATTTTCCCCTGGGTGGTATTATCTCTCGCCCAAGGAATTTTCCACTGTCCTGGAGCATTTGCTGAGGAGAATTGATTAGGAAGGCGGCTTCCCAGTAGATGGAGAGAAACTGCAAATGCTTCTGTTTGTGGATGCTGTTACCCTTGCAGCATAAGTACTGCAAGAATGGGAACAATTACAGACAAAAATTCAACTGGAAGCTGCTATGATAGGATTGGCAATTCACCCCTGCAGAGCCCCAGATGAGTGCAGCTGGAACAGAACTACCTGGGCATAGGGATACTTGCTGGTGAGGGAATTACAGACATCACCCATGTGTAGGGGTGGGAGGAGATAAATATTTTGTTCGGGATGAGCTGGAATTGTCTTGATTGATCATACTGAACAGTTGTTCACTGGTGATGTTTGTATAGACCCAGTTTTCTCTTCTTTTTCTGATTATGATCACAGGATGCTTGTGTGCAAGTTCCCTCACTTCAGTCGTGTCTGATTCTTTGTGATCTCATGGACTGTAGCTCACCAGGCTCCTCTGTCCATGGGATTCTCCAGGCAAGAATTCTGGAGTGGGCTGCCATACCCTCCTCCAGGG
This sequence comes from Neotragus pygmaeus, assembly GCA_006410875.1. Lineage (NCBI taxonomy): Eukaryota > Metazoa > Chordata > Mammalia > Artiodactyla > Bovidae > Neotragus > Neotragus pygmaeus. The sequence goes on along the minus strand of SJYV01026595.1, from coordinate 641,131 downwards.
GATCTTCCCAACCCAGGGATTGAACCTGCATCTCTTTAAGTCTCCTTCATTGGCAGGTAGGTTCTTTATCACTAGTACCACCTGGGAATATCAAGTCTAAATTAATTACTAAAGAGTTTATATAAAATACTTTCAACAATGCTGGGTGTATTTTTTAAGCTCTTTTGTATATTAATGTGACCAACTTTGAAAATTTTATATGTTTATTTTATTTTTAAAATATAAAACTTGATGGTATTTGATCCTAGCTAAGGTGATTGCATTTCAACCTACCTTCCAATGTTATTTCATATTGGAGTTGAATGGCAAAATGTTGTCTGTAGGACTTTCTCTGTAATATCTTAGGCTTAGGATCAATATATAGGAAGCATTGAATTAATGTTAATTGAAAGAAAAGATACAACTTAAGCTGACAGATTATTTTGGGAAAGCGAACATATGAGGTAAAGGTCTTAAAATTGTTCAATGTTTTTGTACCAGCCATCCTATGAATATAAATTTCTCTTAGGAAATAAATACAGTTATGCTGTTCAACATAATAGGCATAAGTCACACTGAGCACTTGAAATTTGGCTCATCTGAGATGAATTCAATAGGGCAGGGTTGAATTGGGAGTTTGGGACCACCACATGCAAACTCATATATAGAATGAATAAATAATAAGGTCCTATTTTATAGCACTGGGAACTATATGCAATATCTTATAATAAACAATAATGGAGAAGACTAAGAAAAAGATGTAATATATACTGAATTTTGAAGACAATATAAAAATGTAGACTATCTCACTAATATTTTAATTTAATAATATATAGAAATGAAGTATTTTTAATATATTGGATCAAATAAATTAACTTGACCTGTCTTTTTTTTTCCCACTATTTTAAGATTTACTCAGAAGAAGAAAGGACTATATGCATATATTTACTACAAAGTGACCTATGGTGTAAGCATTTTGGTACAAAACTAAAATACATATTTATCGATGCTGCCGCTGCTGCTTAGTTGCTCAGTCATATCCAGCTCTTTGCGACCCATGGACTGTAGTCCACCAGGCTCCTCTGTCCATGGTATTTCCCAGGCAAGAATACTGGAGGGGGTTGCCATTTCCTTCTCCAGGGGATCTTCCTAACACAGGGATTGAACCTTTATCTATTGTATTGCAGGTGGATTCTTTACCACTGAGTCACCAGAGAAGCCCACCTATTAATGAGAGAATAGCTAAAAACATTAGAAAATAGATAAATGATTCAATGGTATACAGCTACATAACAATGGCAATATGTGGAACACCCATATAAGTGAAAAAAGTAGGCAAAAATATTGTATGTACAATCTTATAGAACATTATAAAAATATGTATCTAAATGGAAAAAAACTGGAAGATAATATGAAAAATAACACTCTTCATAAAGAAAGGTTTTTAAAATATTGCTTTTCTTCTTCAAAACCTGGTCATTTGGTGTTACACTATTGTTTCCATCAGTTCAGTTCAATTGCTCAGTTGTTTTCAACTCTTTCTTACCCCATGCCCTGCTGCACACCAGGCTTCCCTGTCCATCACCAACTCCTGGAGCTCACTCAAGCTCGTGTCCATCAAGTCGGTGATGTCATCCAGCCATCTCATCCCTTTTCCTCCTCCCTTCAGGAGGCATCTAAATGGAATCTAAATGTATCTAAGTGGTGGTGGTGGTGGGGGGGGACTGGAAGATAATACCGAAAAATAACACTCTTCATAAAGAAAGATTTTGGAAATATTGCTTTTCTTCTTCAAAACCTTGTCATTTGGTATTACACTATTGTTTCCATAGTTAAGACAAATAAAAACATAAAACTGGCAGAGAAAGGTATTTTGGCTTCCTCTGTGCCTTCTAGGTGATGTCCTGTTAAGGGTATTCAAATATCTTGCAAACCTGGGCAGCCAGTCAATCAGTGCATCTGATGTGGGGATATGGTTAACATATGGTTCATCTTTGGGACTTATGGTGGGATTGCTAACACCTATACAACTTCACCAAATATTTTGAGTTTTACAGAAGAAATCACACACACACACATACACACACACACACACACACACAGAAACCAAATCAATTCAAATTCAATCACTGAAGGAATAAACACAAGGTTCTTGCATCGGCACTGCTATAGATCACTTACATTCCTATCACGGCCCTATACCAAAACTCCCGCAATCTCATTGTCTCAATGTCTCATATTTTTATTTTGAACACACTGCCTTCATTCTCCCTGCTCCTCCAGTCTTAGTGTACAAGACAGTTTCCCTAAACTATTTCTCTTGCAATGTCTTGCCCCTCTTGATTAGAAAAACAATGATAACCTAAATGAACAACCACTTTCTTAGCTGTAGATTAACAACCAATTGCCTTTCAGTCTTTATTCAAGATCTGCACTCCTGTTTGCTCTCACAGATTCTAATCTCTAGTTTACTGCATTTAACTATACTAAACAAGTACTGGTCTGGTTAATAAAATACTGGTTAACAAAGTATTCATTTGACCCCATGGACTGTAGCCTAGCAGGCTCCTTAGTCCATGGGATTTTCCAAGCAAGAGTACTGGAGTAGATTGCTATTTCCTTCTCCAGGGGATCTTCCCGACACAGGGATCGAATCCAGGTCTCCCGCATTGTAGACAGACGCTTTACCGTCTAAGCCACCAGGGAAGTCCCAAAATGAGTACTGGTCTGGTTAATAAAATACTGATTAACAAAGTATTCATCTTGGAAAGCCTAGACCAACTATCACCTTTTAATGAAGTATTCCATCTCCTACTGACAGAATTTTGGACAGAGATGCACAAACGAGGCACCTCTTTTTAACACTGTTATCAGTGAAACCTATTCAGTCCTCAAGCTAGAAATAGGGGCTCAAAACCTCACTCTGCCTTCTCTTGTGTTCCTTTATCAAGGCACAGTTCTGTTAGTTTTGCTTTCTAACCAGCCTCTCATTTCGTCTCTTCATCTCTCTACCTTTTCTCCATTTTAGGCCCATCATCCGCATCATGCCTGGATTTTGTGCTCCTGCCCCCGCTCCTTTGGTCTCACCTACCCTGATCTTGTTCCAGTAACCAAACCACTCTTCACATAACTGCTACAGAATTAGTCCAAAAACACAAATCTGATTATTCACTCCCTTCCTTGCAGTAGTGTCTTTACTTACTCTCCATCACCTTCAGGGTAATATTTCTAGTGGCTAACAAAACACACTATCACTCTAGTACCATCTCTCCATATTTACTCTTTTATAGTTTATGCTCCAGCAATACCAATCTGTTTGTTTGTTGCATGTGTTTTTTTAGGTTTTGTATCTTTTCTCCTGATCATCTCTCTGCATCTTTGACCATTCCCAACCGCAGGGCATATAAACAAACAAACAGCACCTGACTTTTTCTTCCTTATCCTTCGAAATTAAAATGAGTGTGGCTTTCTCTAGGAAATGATTAGAAAATCAGTTCTGATTGATACTGACAGCTGGCTTCACTGCAGTTCCTCTCTTCTTTCCACTCCCATGTCACCTAGACATATAGCTATCAATTCATTTCCATGAGTTTTCAAAAATATCCATGTCTATCCCTCCTGGCAGACAGGAAAACACCTTGAGAACAGAAAATATATCTCATCTCATTCTCTGTCACCAGGTTCCATATGTCGTGGGCACTCAATATGTTTGTGGAATGAACTAGCAAAGAAAGCCAGCTGAACCCACTGAACATAAACTACTTATGATGACAAGAGTTTAATCCATTTTTAACGGTAATACTACCAGTGATCAAACAAATATTTACTTAATCAAAGGGCTCTCTCCTTTTTGTCATAGCCAAAATATTAGTGCTAAGGTGAACAACCCTCTGGGTTTCTCTGGTATGTTAGTTTGCGTGTAACAAAAGATCTTGACACAGACTACCTAGAGATAGAGAGGAAAGGACTCTGCAATAGACGTCACCTTGAGCTTGCCGGGTATGTTTCAAGTTTATAAGATCAGGCAGATACGGCTTGCAAAGGTGAATTCAGGTCCAGGTAAATGTTAGTATGAGATATTTGAGTTTTGCAAGAAAAACATTTTCCATTGGGTTGCTCCTTTTAAATACCATGACCAGCAGTGTCCACAGGGAAATCAAAGAAACGTGTTTGCTTTTACTTCTCCTTGCTATATGTGCTATCTATTCCAGGATTGTGACACTGTAATTCTTTTGTTTTGTGGGTATGGATCCTCTCAGGGACCCTGAAGTATCTTTTGAAATACCAAAGAAATAAAATGTCATTTTATACAACTAATTGGATAAGAATTTATGTTAAATTTACAAAATATATGCCAAAAAATTTAAAAAATCTGGCTACATTTTTAGATATTCTTCCTCTTGTCCAATTTATCATAATGGGAACTAGANAATTCTTTTGTTTTGTGGGTATGGATCCTCTCAGGGACCCTGAAGTATCTTTCGAAATACCAAAGAAATAAAATGTCATTTTTATACAACTAATTGGATAAGAATTTATGTTAAATTTACAAAATATATGCCAAGAAATTTAAAAAATCTGGCTACATTTTTAGATATTCTTCCTCTTGTCCAATTTATCATAATGGGAACTAGAAATAAATGTTTCTGTAAAACAAGTAAGTAATGCAGTAAGAATTAGTTCTAACATATGGGAAGGTATTTCAAAAGAAAATAAAATATGCCTTGTCAAATAAAAAATGTTTAGACTATAATTTCAAAAGCTGCAAGAAATGGCAGGTTTTGATAGTTTGATAATTTCCTTTGTAATTCTCTACTAAAGAATAAGACTACTCTTGAGTTTTACAAATAAGGAAGTGAAAAAAATATTTAAAATGTTGCTAGACTATAACATTCATTTTTTAAAAGACTTTTTTTGTTCAGGAGATATCTGAAGACTGTGACCTTATACTTCAAAAGTGTGATTCCAACAGCTATTCTTAATCCTGTGTTGTTCTCAATGAGTGTTGTCATTGGTTAGCTAATAAATACATTCTAAATACCTATTGTGTGCTAGAATGTAACTCCAAGACCACACAACAATTCAAAGGATCTTCTAACATGACTAAGACAAGATCTCAGTGTATGTATTCATGAAAATCACAAAGTCAGTTTGGGAGACCCATGTTAAAGTCACACCATATCGAAATGTCAGTATAATAACAAAAGACAGAAAGCTAGAGTCATAGAGAATGGACCAGTTATTGCCAGGGATGGAAGATGCAGGGAAGATGGGACTATGAGGGAGTTTTTGGGGACTGATAGAACCCCTGATGATGGGGTTGGTTACATAAATCTATGTATGTGTTAAAATTCCTAGAACTGTACACTAAGAGAGCATTTCCTGTTATTAAAATAATAATAAAATATAAATTGAGTGGGAAGAATAATAAATTATGCTTTTCAAAAAATAATAAAGGGCAATCAAGGAGTAAAATATAAATTCCTCCATCAAAGATGTCTTCAGGATAGATGATGCCACTTATTATCACATATCCATATTGCCCATTGACATGTTTAGAATTTGGAGATGGTACAGAAAAAGATGGAACCATAATAAAATAATTTTAATACTTTAAAGCCTTCCCTTGCCAAGTCCAGCAGGTGGGAATCATATGCTGTGTGCAGAACTTGGACTGGGTTTGTAAGGGATGGTCTCCACAGCCCTTGTTTTTCTACAGATGGCCCATTGCAAAGTGGGGAGCAAAAGCCACCTTTCTGGCCAGAAGCCACTCTCTACTCTAATGCAGTTAGATGGCAGCAACTCAGGCTTTACATAGCAGCTGATGACCAAATAATCCAAGTGTAATTAAAAGTCATGTTCAGAAAACAAAAAAGAAATCCCCATAGAGTGGTTTCCAAGAGGAAGCTATCAGGCAGCCACACAGGAGGCCAAATACAAAGAATGTATGAGCCAAAAATGACTTGGGAAGAAAAGGGACCTGGCTAAAGATGGAAGGAATAGGGGAAAGGATGGAAACTCTTGAGCTCCAAAAGCAATAGCTGCTCAGAGCTGATTAGCTCACCTGAAGGTGATGAGAAGGGAAAAGAAGAAAAATCCCTGCCTTGGACCTAAAACAAGAGAAATGCCCTAAGCTCATTAGCATCAGGGAGCCAAAGGCTTTGTTCCCACACAAAATTAGCTGAGAGAATTACAGAATAATGATCGTCTTTGGTAAACAGACTTCATGCCTGGAATTAGCTCTGGTGCCCCCACATTCATTATTTCTCTTGTGGACACAAAGGAACATTTGTATGAGAGTCAGTGACGTCAGTAAACACGCTTGGCTGGAATTCCCTAGGGGCTATGAGAAATTATGGAGGCAATGAAAAATTACAAAGTGGTAAAACAGTTTTGACAGGAAAGCCCTCTGGAAAAAGTAAATTCTTCCTTCACCAAGGCAAATTTTCTGTGATTTAGGTTGGAAAAGAAACACGTCAAATGCATATTCCAGGAAAACTGCAACTACCTGAGTCTCTTCATTTTGTTGCTGTGTTAGTTGCTCAGTTGTGTCTGACTCTTTGTGACCCCGTGGACTGGAGCTCAGCAGGCTCCTCTGTCCATGGAATTCTCCAGGCAAGAATCCTGGAGTAGGTGGCCATGCCCTTCTCAAGGGGATCTTCCCGACCCAGGGATGGAACCCAGGTCTCCCTCACTGCAGGCAGATTCATTACCGTTTGAGCTACCCAGGGAGCCCCTGTCTCTTCATTGGGCAGGTTTATAACTAATTACAAAAGGCAGCCTCTTCTAGTTGACAACATCTTTCTTTCTGGATTATCTCAATTTGGTGGAAGACATGATCCTTAATAAAATATTTATATGATAGGAGGGGAGGTAAATTTCCCTCTGTATAAGCAGAATTATTCTCCAAAATTACTTTCAGATTACCTTATTTCTGTTTGTTGAACAGTAAGAGGGCATTATTGGGATAACCAGTCTTACAGAGCAGAAGCCCACATAGAGCCTGGACTGTGTTGAGAAGAGTACAGGATAACTTTTTTTTTTCCTTAACAACCGCTGCCTTTAAATAGACAGAGAATGCTTAGTAACGATGTACATGAAATTATTATTTTTGGTCTCATACAGTTTCAATCCAAAATGCTGGATAAATCAGCGCCTCAAATGGAACATGTGTTCAGTGTGGTCTGGTTTAAAATACAGACTATGTAGCATTCCTGACATTCACTTTAGGGACAAGTGCTCTGGAGGATCATAGAAATATCCCTTACCTCCAGAGCAACTAAAAGTGAGATTCAGTGAGAAGCTTCTGTGGCTGTCAGCCAAGAGAGAAGAATCTTCCATAATAAAATACTAGGTAGGAGAAAAATAGTGTAAACTCTAAACATAAAGTCACAAGCACAGACATTTCAAATTACAGGCAAGTGAGGTGTGACTTAGCTTGTTTTCCTATCAGCAGCTCTAGCATCAATGTCTGCAAGTTTCTTTGAGTTCTAAACAATACAAAAATAGTCCAGATATATCTTAGGAACAGCATATATTTTAGGGCAACTATAGATTTTTTTTTTTCAAAATTATATTGACTGGAACTAGAGGCTTCTCTGGTGAAATGTGGTAGCTCCTAGTTTCTGTCTTATCAGTGAATACAGAATTTTCATGGAGGCAGTGAAATGAAGCAATTAGGAGTGATGACTGTGAAAAAAACTACAGCTAGAAGACAATCCCAGTTCAACCTGTACATTCCTTCATTTTCCTGAACTCCGTTTCCTTCATCTATGAAATGAAGATAAGAGAACCTATGTTGAGAATTGTTATAAATATTAAATGAGAAGATGTTTGTTCCATGCTTAGCACAGCATAGGATAATCATTCCACAATCACACAGTAAAATAAAATTAATTAAAGAGATTCAATAAATTATGAATGACTTTCTATTTGGAGATTCACATTGACTGGCATCAAGTCAAAGGTTTCTTTGACAAGGAAAACTTGGTGAATATAAAGTTGTATTACTCCATGAGGGATAGTTGCAGCAGCTGCTATTATTATAAGGATTCCCAGGAACTCAACAGAGGAGAATTCTTCTATCTTCCACTTTTTCTCCCTGGATTTCTCAAGGTGATAAATGACAGATGGTTCCATGTGACCTTCCTTTTTTCCTGTGATTTTTACCAGTTTGCTTTAATGTGTCTCTTACATGAACTTGATAAGCCTCACCTATATGTAAACATTAGGTGGTTTATTTCTTCAAATTTCAATGATGTTTTTGAATTATTAAAGTAAGAGATAAAGAAACCACACAAAATAATGTTTTCATGTATGTGGTGAGGGTGGTATTCAAAAATTGAGTGAACCGTGGAGGAGACAGAGGGTACTAGTGGATTTGGGAACTCAGAAATACTTGAGGAGGTCTTCACCTCTGAGTCAAGCATAAGGGGACATTTCCTAACTTCTTCTTGCAGCCTGTTGTATACTGTGTGACATTATATTTCTCCCAACCGAGTTCTTCTAAAGTAGACCAAGATACCCCAGATAGCCACATATTTTCAGGAAAAAGTATGTGTAGAAAATATATGATTGGATATTTTGATGAAGCAAGTTACTGTTATTCATTGCTTTCAAGAGCCTTGAATATATGACAATTTATAGTTCAATTTAAAGAAATTTTGTCTTATTTTGAAACATATTTTGAAACAAACTATTATCTTTACCAGCCCCAGATCTTGAATCACCATTTAAGACAATTTTCAAGAAATTACAATAGAAAGTGGCTATCACTACTGTATAGAAATTATTTGGCTTATCAGGGGAATCTTAAAATACTTGAATGAAATTCAAATACATTTTTCCCCCTTTTTTTTTGAGAGAGAGATGGTAAAAAAAATCAATCTAAGGCAATTTGACTAGGATGATTGTCTTCATTTGTTAGCTCACTTGCTGCCTATATTTAATCTCAGTGATAAAGCAAAGTATTCAATATATAGCTAGAATCATTATTATGATCACAACTGGTAAAGAGAGGCAGGAAGTAAATTAGAAAACAAAACTATGGCTTTTCTTGGATAAGTTAAGTTATCACTCTAGGAGGAAAGATTGTACCTTAAGATACAAAATATTTAAAGAAGTGCTTCTGTTAGCTAGCTAAGAATAGAGAACTAAATTTTATTTTTCCTTTTCAGCAATCAGAAGTCAGTTATACCTTGAAAACAAACATTCAAGAGCAACCACCACTACCACCACATCAAAAATCCCACAGAGTTACTTTTGGAGGTTAGTTTTTTCAATAATTTAAAATATAGTTAGATTCATAGTGGTAACAAATTCATCAACTTTCTCATGCTGGTGTAGACAANACCCCCAGAGGTGCAGACTCAATTATACACTCACACAATGTGGACACAATCATAATACCAATGCATTCATTTTTAATTGGAGATGAGCTTTTGCGGCAGAAAACAGATGACCTTAATCTCATTCAGAATACCACACCCTCTTTCTTGAGGACACATACCTGAAAAGTTGGATTAGTAATCAAGACACTTTCTGGGTGAGGATGGAATTAAGAGAAGTTGATTGTCTTGAGGACTTTTTCACTACTTAGGTCATGGTTGACCCTGATCAAATATACCCTTACATGGTTACATGGGGGAAACGTATCTATCTAAGGGCCAGAAGGACTATGACGTGGATCCATATTGCCAAATTGTTCTTTGCAAAATAACAACAGTTAGTGTTTATACATGGTGCTTACTTTGTGGTCCATTGCTGTTCCAGACTTCTTATCGATTAACTAACTTAATCTTTATAATGAAACTTTGAGACTTTTGTTATCAGCTTCATTTTACAGATGGCAACCCTGAGTCACAATGAGGTAAATAATTTGCTAAAAGCTGCCTTGTTAACTAGGTGGTAAAGCTAGATCCCCAGGTTGCCTGGCTCCAGAGCCCATGCTTTAAATAGTTATACTACACTACCCCCTCCCCACCCCCTTTTTTTGGGGGGCTCTGCTGCGTCTTCATTGCGATGTGAGGGGGCTTCTGTGGTTGTAGCACACAGGCTCAGTAATTGTGACCTGAGGGCTTAGTTACCCTGTGGCATGTGAGATATTAGTTCCCTGACCAGGGATTGAACCAGCGTCCCCTGCATTGGGAGGCAAATTCTTAACCACTGGACCACCAGAGAAATCCCTACACTGCCTCTTGAACANAATTCCCTCCTCCAGGGTATTTTCCCAAACCAGGGGTGGAAACTGCCTCCTGTATTGCAGGCACACTCTTTAATTTACCATTTGAGACACCAGGGAAGCCCAGTCTTCTTTTACCCTTGCTTACTTCAAAACCTTAGGATTTACAAACATAGTAGAACATGACAAAATTTGTGGAAGATATTACACTTGTGTTTTTCTTTCTTTAAATTACTGATCATACATCCTAGAAAATCATCCTGGAGGGGCTTCTTAAAATCTGTCTTCTTCCAAGAGCTCAAGAATAGCAGGGGTATATTATCCCAATAATTTGGAAAAAACGGTAAAACTCTTCTAGTACTTGTTCATAAGTTAAATAATAAATCAATAGATGATTAATAAACTTGAGATGTACAAATCTACTGAAAAGAAAAAGGAAGCTTTCCAGGTCAGTTAAACGCTATTAAAATAGTAACTGAATATATTAGCATATTTAGGAAAGCCTATGTAGACCAGAAGGAGTATTGATTCCATGAAAGCATAGTACAAAGGTAGTTGGAAAGGGTTAATGCTGCTCATGTCCGTCTGGGTAGGATCTGGGGGAGAATATTCAAATCCCAGGGGTACCACCTTCCCTGGAAGTGCAAAGAATGTTCTTCAACCTACCTTAGCCAAAGACTATGTTCTGAGATTCTATAACATCTATGATGGTCCCATGACTGTTTCCCACATAGGCCTTGCTACCACAAGAAGTTTGTCATGCCCACATGAGTTCTAACTTCTCTGCTCTGTGACTATCTCTTTTCTTAATACACATTAATAGGCCCTTGTTTAGATGTAAGACTTCAACAAATTGTTATACTGACATCTCTGAAAGATAGAACTGTCCCCATATAATAAGGAGATTAAAGTTCTNGAGTTCTAACTTCTCTGCTCTGTGACTATCTCTTTTCTTAATACACATTAATAGGCCCTTGTTTAGATGTAAGACTTCAACAAATTGTTATACTGACATCTCTGAAAGATAGAACTGTCCCCATATAATAAGGAGATTAAAGTTCTGAGCCTTCAGAAGTGAGAGCCTCTCTTCTTCAATGCACTCTACCATGCTAACTTGAATTATTTTATACATCACCATCCTCTTCAACATGATGACTCTCATCCTCAAACACTGACACTCTTCCTTACTTTCTATGTTATATACAAAATAGAAACCACAAGATAAGGCTCCCTTATCTTCTACATTCTCTATTCCAAATCCATTAATCCAACTCACCTATATCTTTAACCATGTTATTTTCTGCTCCTGCTTCTCTCTGCAACTCTATCTTTCTGACTATATATAGAGATTAGATATAGATATGCAGATAATATATACATATATATATAGATAGAGATGAGATAGAGATAGAGAAGTGACCCTTAGACAACACGGAGTGATCAAGGGCTGCAGACCTCCAAAGAGCCAAAAATCTGCCTATGCCTATAATCAGCTTTCCTATCCACATCCTCCTGTCTGTAGTTCTGCATCTGCTTATTTAACCGAACATGGACCATGCAATACTGTAGTTAATTTACTATTGAAAAAAATTCATGTATAAGTGAACCCCTGCAGTTCAAAGTCATGTTGTTCTAGGGTCAGCTGTATGTGCATGCATGAGTGTGTGTGTATACACACATATTTAAACATACACATATTTTTCTGCCTTAAGAGTACATTCTTCCAATGTGCTTTGAATTCCATACCCTCCCTCTTAACTGACTCTGTCCTGTTGCCAATATTTCATTCACAGAATATTACAAAATGCTTATTATATTCCAGATACTATTCAGCAGCACAGATTTCCTCTTATTCTCATCACAACCTCTCAAGGTTGGCATTTCTATCTGAATTTTGCAGAGAAAGAAATAGTCACAACAAGGTTAATACAATACAGATGGTAAATGGCACAGCTGATATTTGAAACCAGGTTATTCTGACTCCAGGACACTTTTTTTCTTGTTCATTTAATTTTTTGTGTTGCTTCTTTCCTCCATTACAATATAGGCTCTTTGAGAGTTGGAATCTTGTCTCTATTGTGACGCATTGTATTCCCACATCCTCAGGGATTAGTGCATACTCTATTGTCAATAGTTGAAAGCAGCTCTTTGTCCTTTTCCTGTTTGCCCATTTCTGATTTCCTCTAACCTTGAAAAAACCCAATTATAGGGATGAAATCACTGGACAACTTAAAATAACTCCTGACTTCTGCTCTCCTGAGTTGTATATCATACTTTGACTAACCTGTTTATTCTTTCCCTAGATTAAAAGAAATAAGCATGAAGAATAACATAGCTAAAGAACGACTAACTTTCTACCCCAACAGCTGTCTTAGCATTCCTGCAGGTGGATCACAGAGGCAAGATAGCATCTGAAGAGTCAGCCATCTTCCCCTCACCTTTCCCTTTAAAAACTGTCATAGCTGAGCAAGAAGAATCTTCAGAGTTCATCTCAGAAGTCCACCTTCTCCCGAGATTGCCAGGGTTTCTGAATAAAACATCTTTCCTTTCCACTGACACTTGCCTCTTGATTTCTTTTGAGTGGCAAGCAGTCAAACCTGAGTTTGGTAACAGTAGTAGTTAAATAAATTCATGAATGAATTCCTCTTCTACTATCTTGGCTATGGAAGCTGAGAATTTGGTTTTTGACTCCTTTGTTCACTGTTGCCTGATGTTCCCACCCTATCCATTGCCATATAACCAGCTTGTCAGTTTTCCTTTTTCCATAGAATTCAATAACTTGGCCAAAATACAGCTGTTTTTTGCCCATAAATTTCTTCTTGTATTATCTCCATTTCTCTTGAAATTAGTGTTTCTTGAAAGACCAATTATTGCTTAAACGTCCTGTGCAGAAGGCTGGAGGAATGCAATTTGGTGTATTTATCAGCCTCTATGTGACCTTGTTGTTTCAAACATGCTCAGGCCAAACCTAATTTATTGTTTGCTTCATGGACACATATTATCCTAGTTGACTATATTCACTAGCTAGGTGTGACTCAAATCTAAGTCCCTTTGGCTTATACAACCTCTAGGTTCAATTCACTTCTTCATTATATTTTCTTCTATGTGAACAGGATATATATATATATATATAGCCATTAACAGATGGTAGGCATACATTCTCCTTAAACTCCCCTCCTCCACTACTGAGAGCTATTGAGTAATTTTTCCAATTGCCTATTTTCCACCTCTTCCTTACCCCTTCCTTGACCTTAGGTCTCATAATGCTAATCAATAGATTGTTAGATATGCTTTTCAAGGAAATCTTTAAGCTGTTAGAAGTCTGCAGTTGTGCCATTTCTCTTATTATGCTCTTTTTTAGGGCCCATATTCATGAAATTTGGCAGACTGGCCTTATATTTTTGATCTGTAGCAGTTTGCTGCATGGAATTCAGTGCCTTGCCCCCAAATGCTTTTCCTTTGGGCTATTAAAAAAAAAAAATGTTGTTTTTTTTTTTTTGTTTAGCTGTACTGGTCTTAGTTGGGGCACGCAGGATTTTCATTGTACCCTGTAGGACCTCTTGTTGCCACATGTGGATTCTCTAGCTGTGGTAATTGTGGCGCAGGCTCAGTAGTTGCAGTGTGGGCCCAGTTGCTGTATGGCATGTAACACCTTAGTTCCCCAACCAGATAGCGAATCTGCACTACCTGTGCAGTAAGGCAGACTCCCAACCGCTGAACCACCAGGGAAGTCCCTGGCCTTTTATATTTTATCTAGTAGCTAATGTAAGTGCAGGTGTTAGCCACACAGTCATGTCCAGTTCTTCTGCGACTCCATGGACTGTAGCCCATCAGGCTTCTCTGTCCATCCAATTCTCTACGCAGGAATATTGAGGTGGGTAGCTATTCCCTTATCCAGGATTGATATCCTACCTCACCCTGGAATCGAACTTGGGTTTCCCATATTGCAGGCAATTTCTTTACCATCTGAGCCACCAGGGAAGCCCAATTAATGTAAACTAGCTATTTTTTAGAAAATCTGTTTTTTAAAAAACATAGGTTCCCAGGGCTCACCATAAGAGATTTCTGATTTTGGGTCTAAAGTTGCATCTGCAAATGTATATTTGTAACAGCTCCCTAAGTGATTCTGACGCTTGACTAGTCTTAGCAACACCTGAGATGAGTTTTCTTCCTAGAGGATGAACAAAAACAATAGGTTTGTTATTGCTCTCTTAGCTAGCAAGTATATTATGACAGAGATAAGAGACTTGACTTTGTTTATCTTTGTTTCCAACACATTGCTTGTGAAATAATAGTTTAAACCTCATCAAAGCTTTCACAGGTTTCCTGAGGCCGAAGCTTCTATATCAATAAACAGCAAAGCTGGAAGCTAAAGAGTTAAGTCAGTTTTCACCTAAACATAAATGAGGTAGAGAAAGAGAAAGCAGATTCTGCCCCTGGAGATTTGAAAGGACTTAAATGTTAGCACTAACATATTGAACCTAATTCTCGGCTTCAGAGGTAGTCAGGGCAATCACCCAAGAGATCAATGCATGCTCTCCCCCAGGGACAGGTGCACTCCTGCCTTTACTATTCCAGACCCCAAACCTCATTTCTGACCAACTGCCCAACAACGAAGAATAGCTGTTGTTGTTTTCCTCTTCTTCTTTTTCTGTGAAAAATTCATTCAGGACATAACATCATAATTCTCAACTCCCACTCGTTTTTCTTCTTTTTGTAAAAATCAATAACCTATAGGACTGGATTTTATGAAGGCTGAAGCAGTTAGGAGAAAATAAAGGAATGAATCTTTTGGCTCATCTTATTTCACACACCCACCTGCTTACTGCCTTTGTGCCAGCCAGAAGGGACCAGGGAAATACCCAGGTACAGATGCTATGTGTCTGAGGTGTATGCATGATGGATGGGAAGGGAAGACAGAAAACAGACACAGAAAGAAGGATACAAATATGCACACATACAGAGAGAGACAGACAGACAGAGGAATAACAGGATAATGAGGGAGCTGCATGAACTCAGGTGTCAAAAGTCTGGTTACCATGCTTGTTCTGTGAGTAGAAGCCAACTGTTAAACACAACTAGCTAAGTTAATAAATGCATTACTAAATGAATACTTTATTGATAAAATGGATATTTAGCGGCAAATGAGAGGATTCAAGTTGGAAGGATATTAGAAATATACCAGAAGTCTTTAACTTTCGTGTTAATAGTACTAGAAGAAATTCTACCTTTCTGATTATAGGTGTTATGATAAAAACAGTATTGAAGGTTGCTGTTCTATCAGTGGTATGTAGGATGGATTAGACTAGGAAATACTAATTACTAGCAATCCCATTTGGAGAATAGTATCGTGCTTTCCGCGTGTGATGAAGGTCAGCTCTGGGAGAAGGACAAAGGAATAGGGAAAAAGGGATTGTAAGAGGCAGTACATCAGGGAAAGAAGTAAAAGATATAGAAAAACTTTAGATTGTGGGGATAAAGGAAAAGAATCTTCAGGAAAGACAGAATCCTGCATTTCAAGAAGTTACCTCCTCTGGAAGGAGGTTAATGGTTTTCCATATGGTTAATCACTACCTTCTCTGGATGCTGACTGTCATTTGTACATGTTTTTTTGTAGAGTGTGCATTGCGGACTTTATCGCTACTTATTTCCTTATCTTTCTTTGTATTGGATTGTTTTCTTCTTTAGAAAAGATACCTATTCTCAAGAAAGCAGGAACTGTACTGCTTCCAGGCACGGGTTAGAAGACAGTAGGGTGATTATCAGTGAGGGACAAGACTTGCCTGGCGTCAAGTTTTTTTAAAAGAGGCAAGCCGAAAGACAAGTGTCAAGGGTAAGCCAGGATTTATATATAGCCAATCATAATAATCCAGAAGAAGCGCTACCTGCAGATGCAGGGCACGTATGTTTAAGGTCAGTGCTAAAGAATAAGGCTGAAGCCTCAAGTTTAATGACTATCCAGTGTATGGTAGGAAGAAAAACAGTAGATTATGTTGCTATGTAATTAGGACGAGAATAAGAGCAATAACGTGAAGGAAAGTATTATGTATGAAATTTAGTGAATTCAGAAATATTCATTTCTCCCAATCTCAGTTTGAGGCTCCTCAAAGCAAAATGTTTTTGAATGGTCAGATGCTATATCCTAATTCTCTCTTCTCTCTCTCATACCAGTAATTGCATTAGTTTTTCCCTTTTAAGAAAGCAAGATCTCAGACTTTGAGATCAGTCACAATAATTTTAACAAAAGTAAAAGAAAAGGAAGTATATTTCTTCCCATCTATCCTGTCATATAGTTTTTCTATATTTATCATTAATACACAAGTTATCTGGAATAGATTACTTACAGTATCAAAACATTATACCTCTTACCTCATCCCTCCAAGCCCTGTTTCCAAAAGATAGGAAAAAAAAGGGGGGGGGAGGGGAGGAACAAAGTATTCTCAGGAAAAAAATTAATCTATCCTGTTTCCATTAAAGATGTTCTTTATTCTACCACCCCTCCTTTATCATTGTTAGGTGTTTATATTCCAGATTTGTCAGGATAAATACAAGCAATTAGACAACATTGGAAGTTACTATAAGTGCAAAATCTCTGGATAAATGTCTCTGAGTCATGTTGCTGCTGCTGTTGCTGCTGCTGCTAAGTCGCTTCAGTTGTGTCTGACTCTGTGCGATCCCATAGATGGCAGCCCACCAGGCTCCATCCCCGGGATTCTCCAGGCAAGAATACTACTTTAGTTGTATTTAAAAGCCAGCTTTAAAAGCCAAAAAGTAAGTTAAAATAGTAATGAATTTATATATATCTGGAAGGAGCCTAACTTGTCAGGTGGCTTTACCTTTTCCCACAGTCCCTGATAAATCATCCCTTTCCTTGTCTTAAAACTCACCTTCACAAAGGAGGTGTGGTGGAGATGGCTTTAAAGTGCACAGTATTTCATTACTCTTCTCTTGCCACAGAATTTACCCATGCAGTCATTCAACAGACCCTGATTAAGTGTGTCCTGTATACCACGGCTTTCTCAGCTTGATAATAGGAGGATCAACACATCCACACACTCTCATGAGCTTTAGCTAACTGTTGATTAAATGGCAGGGTCAATATTTGGGAACTATTTCTATCTAAATTTACATCTTCTGTTCTGAGCAAGGTTATTGGTGGTCTTCAGCTATTCAGAGCCTTCTCTCCAGAGAGACTTCAAAACACAAAGCAGTATCACAGTAGTGAGACTAAGGCAACTGTGGTCACCATGCCTGTTAACACATAACCATTAAGCAAATACAGAACACTAGAGTAGGTAGGCAGAGTATATCAGTATGATCTAATTTATAGAGGGTCCCTGCCTTTTAGAGATTAATTGTCCAGAGTTCATAACAACTTAAAATTAAGTATCAAAAGGAAGGTATTCTCAATGTGTAATGAATTTATAAGAAAAAAGAGAATAAAAGGAGGTATTGCTACAGAGTAGGACATCTTAAAGGGGGAATGGCATTTGAGAGTCACAACTACTAACAAGAGTTTTTGAACCTTGTGTGAAAATTGATCTCACTTTCTTTTTAAAAAAAAATTATTATTTTTATTTTCTAGATTTTTTGATCACACCATGTGGCATGTGAGATCTTAATTCCCTGATCAGGAATTGAATCTTAATGACTGGGTCACTGGGAATTTCCCCCAGCTGCCCCATGTGAATTTGAAACCCCAGAGTCTCCACTTTTAAATGGGAAAAACGTCACCTTCCTTTTTATCTCACACAATGATTTCATGAAGAGAATAGAGAGATTTAAAATGCATGTGATAATTCAAAAAATTTGAAGGAAGTTTATATGTGAAATAAACAGAAAGTCATTATACAGATCTAAGTATATATGGCAATCAGCACCCAAACGTTGTGGGGGCTGAAAATACAAATAACTGAGTGGATTCTTTTAGAAATTCTTGGATCTTTACCTGGGTGTGAAGGACACATAGAGAGAGAGAGATGATTACAGTCCCTTACATGGAATATTCCATGTGCTGCCCCCACCTCTGCCCACAGATGGGCAGATACTCATCAAAGTCAGAACACTGGCAGGTATGACCAGCAGCAAAAATTCTGTGGCCACAATCTTCTATAATTTGGGAGTGCATCTCAAAGCTTCTAGGGACCATGTTTAGGGTTGAACAAATATGCATGTTTTCCTAGAACAATCCTGGTTAATAATATTCCCATTTACTTTCAAAAATGTCCCTCTTTACATGGTTAATTATACGGGCACCTTAACTATACTCTGCTTTTCAAAGGACAAGCAGATGTGGGCCACAGATCCCTGTTTTCCTATGAGCAGAGTTCCAAACAAAGTCATGAGGTTAGAATAGTTGAAGAGAACACAAAAACTGTCTGGAAACTATAGCACAGGCAAAGTGCCAGTCTCAAGCTTTGCAAATAATGAGCTGTTATCAATTCAATCTCGCTTTATACTAAATGATATTTTGATATTGATTATATATAAGTACTTCATTATGCTAGGTTTTGAAGAGGCAGAGAAACCAGAGTTCAAATTGCCAACATCTGTTGGCATCATGGAGAAAGCAAGGAAATTCCAGAAAACACCTACTTCTGCTTCACTGACTACGCTAAAGCCTTTGACTTTGTGGATCACAACAAACCGTAGAAATTCTTAAAGAGATGGGAGTACCAAATGCCTTATTTGTCTCCTGAGAAACCTGTACATGGATCAAGAAGAAACAGAACAAGACACAGGACGACTGACTGGTTCAAAATTGGGAAAGGAGTAGGAAAAGAACTAAAGAACTTCTTGATAATGGTGAAATAGAAGACTGAAAAAAAAACTGCCTTGTAACTCAACCTTAAAAACTAAGATCATGGCATCTGGTCCTATCACTTCATGGCAAATAGAAAGGACAAAGTTGAAGCAGTGACAGATTCTTTTCTTGAGCTCCAAAATCACTGCAGATGGTGACTGCAGCCATGAAATTAAAAGGCACTAGCTCCTTGGAAGGAAAGTTATGATAATATTAGCATATTAAAAAGCAGAGATGTCACTTTGCCAACAAGGTCCCTATAGGCAAAGCTATGTTTTTTTCAAGTAGACATGCATGGATGTAAGAGATGGACCATAAAGAAGGCTGATTGCTGAAGGATTGATGCTTTTGAATTCTGGTGCTGGAGAAGACACTTGAGAGTCCCTTGGACTGTAAAGAGATCAAACCAGCCAATCTTAAATGAAATCAACCTTGAGTATTCATTGGAAGGACTGATGCTGAAGCTGAAGCTCCAATACTTTGGCCACCTGATGTGAAGAGGCAACTCTGGAAAAGAGCCTGGTGCTGAGAAAGATCGAAGTCAAAAGGAGAAGGGGTGGCAGAAGATGAAATTGTTAGATAGCATCCCAGACTCAGTGGCCATGAATCTGAGCAAACTCCAGGAGATGGTAGAGGACAGAGAAGCCTGGCATGCTACAGTTCACGAGGTCGCAAGGAATCAGAAACATCTTAGCGATTGAACAACAACAAAAACAACAACAATGCATTAGTGGGTTATCCACTCACAAGTTACAATTAGAAGCTTCTGGAAGGCAATGACTCATGTGATATAACTGAGATGATGCCAATGTTGAGAAGAAGGCATATATGAAGTACCTGTATAAGGTACTACATAACTTACAAAGAATTTATGACAATTACAGAGAAGGTAATGGCACCCCACTCCAGTACTCTTGCCTGGAAAATCCCATGGGCGGAGGAGCCTGGTGGGCTGCAGTCCATGGGGTCGCGAAGAGTTGGACACAACTAAGCGACCTTACTTTCACTTTTCACTTTCATGCATTGGAGAAAGAAATGGCAACCCACTCCAGTGTTTTTGCCTGGAGAATCCCAGGGACAGTAGAGCCTGGTGGGTCTATGGGGTCGCACAGAGTCAGACACGAATGAAGCGACTTAGCAGCAGCAGCAGCAGCATGACAATTATTTCTGCTGATTCTCAATTTTCTGTGAGTAATTCTACTTGTAAGGGTGAAGAAACTGAATCCAGGTCCACTATTGGCATTAGCTGGTGTTGAATTGGTGTTGTTAGGACTACACCAATCCTAATTCTCATCCCTGTCTACCAGCCTGTAGCTATTTTGTTGATAATGGCTATTTTGACAATAGTCAACAACAGGATGGAAATGCAAATGAGAACTAGAGATGTTCTAAATTATTTCAATAGATTGTTCCCTTGCCAGCCCCAGACTCTTACCCGTGCTCTTTCTCCTGCCAGCCATTTAATCTGACCTAAACAGGATCTCCCTTAACCTGCCTAATACCCTTAAGTGTTTCAGGTCCTCATCTCCTCCAGGAAGCCCTCCTTGGTGCCTCAGGTTCACAGGGATTCCTCACTTCTCTAAGCACTCATGCCCTTGACTCATAGAAACATTCATTCTGCAACTCAGTTATTGACTATATGATTTTTTTTTAATTCACTGGGGACAGATATTATTCCTGTTTGTTACAACACCCACAACTCCCCTCTACCTGCCCTCCCTCATATCCTAGGCAAGGACTCAGCAAGCAGAGTGAACCCAAACACACAGACATCTCAGTCAAAGAGACTGAATCCACTTGGGAAGGCCTGGCAGTATTGTCTCTCCAGAGAATTAGGCTCCCCAGTGGGCTGTGAAAAGGAAGAAATTAGGCTCAGGGACCCACAAGCAGAGGCCAGTGCTTTGGTCTGATCCTTTACATGTCTGAGGACTATAGGGCTTTTGCCCAGGGCAGATGAAGGGAGGCAGGCCTGAACCTATCTCCGCAAAGAATCTTCTTTCCCTGAGGCTGAAACGTGTTAATAACTGACAATTTCTGAGTTCTAACGTGTTCCAGTCTGTAATCACCCTGTGGACTAAGCCTCATTCCTGTCGCAGGCTGCAGGGTCCATCCTTGTGGAGTTTTTATATTAATCATGACAGGTTCTATCATTTCAACCCTGTTAATTTAACTCATATTATAAAGCATTGGCGAAATCTCAGAGGGAGATACAGGGGTTGGCATACAATTATTAAAAATCTGTCACACCATTAAAAGACAAAGTATGTGTGATATGTATTTGTGTATATATGCAAATATAAATATGGTAAAGCCTTTTAACTATTTGTTCTGTGTTACTCTTTCCCCAGAAATGGTTGTGGCTAACTCCCTAAGACCCTAAAATTTTCACTCAAACAGTACCTTCATGAAAAGACCTATCCTGATCATCAGACTTAAAATTGTTACCGACTCTCTCTGGACTCTTTTTCTTTATCTGTCTCTAATATCTTATTCAATCTATTTATTTATTCCGTGTATCATGTATTGTTTGTCCCCTACTGAAATATAAACCATGTGGGTTAAATTTTTGTATTGCTTTTTTTCACTGATGAATCAATCACAAGCACAATAGGATAGTATTAGACACTTAGGTACTCAGTAAATCATTTTATGGAATGGGATGGAATGAAAAGAATGAATGAATATTGAATGCTTATCCAACCCTGGGGATTCCCAGATGTATCAGTGGTAAAGAATCTGGCTGCCAATACAAGAGACGTAAGAGACACAGGTTTGATCCCTGGGTTGAGAAGGTCCCCTGGAGGAGCAAATGCAATCCACTTCAGTATTCTTGCCTGGGAAATCCCATGGACAGAGGAGCCTGGTGGGTTATATATAGTCCATGGGGTAGCAAAGAGTTGGACATGACTGAGCATACACTCACTAAACTCTGGGTGTTTTTGGAACAAACGGTTCACCTAGAGATAATACAGCCAGAGTAGGGTCAGGAGACCTCCAAAGACACAGTGCTATTTGGGAATATGCAAATGAGCACAGACTCTTGCTCCCTAAGAATGGATCTCAGAGTCATCTCTGTAACATGGGATCCCATTGGGAATCTTTGCTGTTACAACTATGAGACAATCTAGGGGCATGCTAGTACTACCACGTTCTAAAGACTAAGAATCTGAGAAATTAATCTTGAAAAAATATACATCAACTCCACCCACCTCCAGTGGACAGAGCATCATGCCATTTTCCCAGCGTTTCTCATAGGACTTTAGCAAGGAAAAGTGTAAAGGAGTAAACACTGACCCTGATATCAAGGTATCTATGGTCAGGACCCACGGGACATTAAAGGAATAATGAGAATGACATGAAATGAAGAGATGGTAGGACAAATACACACAATCCAAACATTTACAAAATCTCCAGTGTGATTTGAGTTCTCTTCTGAATACTGGACGTATTATAAGACAATATACGGTTTTATCCATATATCCAGGAATACAAGGTGGGAATGAAAGTACATGATTATAATACAATACAATAAAAGCTGCAACATTTATTTTTAATATATATAGATTGCTATGGGAACACAGAGAGAATGGTGAATAATTTTTTCCCATAAATGTAGGGGAAGCTACAGTGACAGGGGAATCCTTTTGGCCTTGAAGGATATATCAGTTTGTCAGGAGAGGAAGTTAGGCCCCTCATGAAGGAAGAAATAAGTGGAGGCAAAGGGCCTGTACTGGGGAAAGGCAAGTCCAATGCTTTGCCAAGGGTCTTCCTTTGCTCAGTCCGATGATTCGTCTGGTCCTTTCCATCTCTCTCCTAAGATATGGAACAATCCTTGCTTCATAAGACACAGTCAAGTATAAATAAAGTAAATACAGAAAACAAATGAAAACAATCAGAGTCTAGCCAGATCAATAATCAAAGCTCCGAGCCTATGTCCCTTTTTTTTTTAATAGAAGGTCTGATGTCTTATAAGACTATCCCTTATAATCTGTGGTTTTATGGGTCTGTGATCTGGTTTTGCCAGTTATCCACTCTCATTTTGAAGGTGATGATTGGACCTGTGATTAGGGGTCATATTGCTGCTCCTGACCCTGGAGTGCCTGGCACAAGTTTGGACACAGAGTGGTCATTCAGAAAATGATATTGGAGGAGGACAGTTTATAGAGAGGCATCCAGAGAGTCAGACAGACTGCTTGAAGTCTTCCCCTGACAGATTTTAGTGTGTGATCTTGGACAGCCACTTAATATCTCTATGACTCTATTGATAAAATAGGAACAAGAGGATTTAGGGCCTAGTGTCACTATAAATAAATAATAGTATGCAAAGTCTTTGAGTAGGACCTGGTACAAAATAGTACTTGGTAAAAGATGCTGCCGTTATTTAGATTTGCTACCATACTGATTCTCATGATTCCTTGCCTCTACTACTGCTCTGTCCCACCTCTCAGACTGATTGAACCAGTAAAAGTAGCTGAGTACCAGAAGCTGCTAAGTCGCTTCAGTCGTGTCCGACTCTGTGCGACGCCATAGATGGCAGCCCACCAGGCCCCTCCGTCCCTGGGATTCTCCAGGCCAAGAACACTGGAGTGGGTTGCCATTTCCTTCTCCAATGAATGAAAATGAAAAGTGAAAGTGATGTCACTCAGTGTGCCCGACTCTAAGCGACCCCATGGACTGTAGCCCACCAGGCTCCTCCGTCCATGGGATTCTTTAGGCAAGAGTCCTGGAGTGGAGTGCCATTGCCTTTTCCTGAGTACTGGAAGAGAGGAAGTCAAAGTCTTAATCTTGGCCCTGCCCCAAACTACCTGTCTTCTCTAAGGTAAAATAGTTCCCCTCAGAGCTTTGGTTTCTTTGGGGGGTTATGGTGAGGCTCAAATTTGTATGACTATAGGGATAAAAGAACTATACACATATTCTTATATGACTCTGGGTTTGCAGTTTCTCCTTCACCCCAAGACAGACACAGAGTGTCATTCAAAGTTCCCCAGGGAACTGGGCTTCTTCGCAACAGATGAGTGGATACATGTATATGTGTGGCTGAGTCCCTTTGCTGTTCATCTAAAACTATCACAACATTGTTTGTTAATCAGCTATACCCCATTACAAAATAAAAAGTTAAAAAAAAAATAAAAACTTACACAGCAAAAAAAGAAAGAAAGAAATAGGACACAGAGAAAAATCTAGACTCAGCGATGAGAACTTGATCCTGGATCCAACAAAAGAGTGTGGAAATTTCATCACCAACCTCCCGCTCCTGTCATTCAAACACACCCTGAGCTGAACCGGTGCACCACTCTGCACTCCTGTGCTGTGCTTGGTTGCTCAGTCATGTCTGATTCTTTGTGGCCCCATGGACTGTAGCCCACCAGGCTCCTCTGTCCATGGGGATTCTCCAGGCAAGAATACTGGAGTGGGTTGCCATGCCCTTCTCCAGGGGATCTTCCCAACCCAGGGATCGAACCTAGGTCTACCATACTGCAGGTAGATTCTTTCCTGTCTGAACTACAAGGGAAGACTACTCAGTACTCCTGGCACAAGCTGAATGGAGGACAGCTCCCCCCTTGAAGCCAGCTTGACATGATGGGAACATGAAAGTTAAAATTTCTATTTTCCTTTCTACCGTGGCACTTAAGTTTCTGAACCATAATTGCAGGATTTTCTTATCTGTGTTCCCTGCCAGAGCAAGAGCTCACTACAAGACAGATCAAGTATTACTTGTATCTATATTCATAACATCCTGCAAGGCACCTGAGACAATAAATATTTGGTGAATGAATAAAACAAAAAATAAATGGGTAATAGTAGTAGTATCAACAAGAACTAAAAATGACTAATGCCTTTACTCTGTTTTACTCTGGGCAAGCACTGTATAAGTGCCACTCAAACATTGTTCCAATTAATCCTCAGTGCAGGAGGACAAGAGAGGTACTCCTATCTCTCTTTCACGGACAGGAAAACAAAGGCTCAGAAAGAATAAAAAGCATAAACAAGTTTACACAGTCAGCAATCAGAAAAACCAAGGATCACACTGATGCCTGCTTGAATCCAAAGCACTGACATTGAGTTGGCCAAAATATTTGCGGGGGTTCTTCCATAGGATCTCATGGAAAATCCTGAACACACTTTTTGGCCAACTCAGTACAACCAGGGGTGCGATATTCAGAATGTGAATAGACTAATTAAAGGCTCCTTAGGCTACAGATCACCTCGAACTGAACTAAACTTGAATTCTATCATTTTCTCCTTCCAAACCATTTTTTCCCCCCAGTAAAACACATATGTTTAACATCTGAATTCCTAGCTTTCTCAGCACCAAGTCTTTACTCCATTTGGGTTGGCAAATCTTTGACACAAAACCATCATTGACAATCACCTCTAGGAGTATAGAACAATAAAGCTGTGAGGAGGGGCAGGAGAACTTTCAGCTCTGAGAAAACGGCACAGGTGCTTTGTTCTTTCAGAAAGAAGGTTCTCCAAAATTTCAGTCTAACTCAATCTTAATTTAACATCACATTGCAAGTCAGAGTCTTGCTATAATTAAGGCAAGGCTGTATAATGTCCATTCTGGTGAGAAACATGATTATCTGTCTAAAGCCCTGTTTGTTAACAGGACTATTAGCTGAACATCACATAAAAATAAGGCCCTTCAGAACGCTGATATGTTTGTTAGGTGCCTGATCATTGCAGACATAGGAAATTCTGGGATAAAATAAAACTCCAGTGACATTATGGACACATTTAATTTGGTGACAATTAGTTTGATTAATCCCAAGTGAGAAGCTGAGGGAAGAAAGAAAGAAAGAGAAATGGTCCATTTTTAGGGCACATTTCAGAAAAGACTGATTCAGGAGGATTTATTTGCATAGTCACATTACAATCTGAAAAGGCAATAAATGAAATAAGAATTGCTATTTTGTGGGGCCATAGTTTCCATTATTGTTTTTATGGGGATTATATGTAGGGAAGGAATCGACAGCCCTGGAAAGTTAAGAATCATGCTATCTCAAAGAATGGCTGCAGAGATGCAGTCAGAAAATCAGGAATAAAAGGAGAAAAAGACCCATGATGGAGGTGTGAAAGGTTTCCCAAGTGGCACTAGTGGTGAAGAACCCACCTGCCAATGTAGGAGACATAAGAGACACAGGTTCGATCCCTGGGTCAGGAAGATCCCCTGTGGGCGGGCATGGAAATCCACTCCAGTATTCTTGCCTGGAGACTCAAGCGGATAAAGGATCCTGGTGGATATAATCCACAGGGTCACAGAGAGTCAGACATGAATGAAGTGACTTAGTACACATGAAGAGGTGTGAAGATGCAGGGGCTGGCTCAGAGGTCTCCCCATCCCAGGAACCATAACTACTGAGCATAACGCAGAAAGGGACTCAGTCATCTGGGTCATATCCAGATCACAGAATACGGGTTTCCCAAGGCTCACAGATTTGTTGAAGATATTTTGACTATTTAAGAGATGGAATATCCAAAGGCCCCAGAGTCAAGGCAGGTGAAATATAGATAGCTCTAATTAGGAGTGAACTAAGAACTTCTAGATGTTCAAGCTGGTTTTAGAAAAGGCAGAGGAAACAGAGATCAAATTGCCAGCATTCGTTGGATNGGCACAGGTGCTTTGTTCTTTCAGAAAGAAGGTTCTCCAAAATTTCAGTCTAACTCAATCTTAATTTAACATCACATTGCAAGTCAGAGTCTTGCTATAATTAAGGCAAGGCTGTATAATGTCCATTCTGGTGAGAAACATGATTATCTGTCTAAAGCCCTGTTTGTTAACAGGACTATTAGCTGAACATCACATAAAAATAAGGCCCTTCAGAACGCTGATATGTTTGTTAGGTGCCTGATCATTGCAGACATAGGAAATTCTGGGATAAAATAAAACTCCAGTGACATTATGGACACATTTAATTTGGTGACAATTAGTTTGATTAATCCCAAGTGAGAAGCTGAGGGAAGAAAGAAAGAAAGTGAAATGGTCCATTTTTAGGGCACATTTCAGAAAAGACTGATTCAGGAGGATTTATTTGCATAGTCACATTACAATCTGAAAAGGCAATAAATGAAATAAGAATTGCTATTTTGTGGGGCCATAGTTTCCATTATTGTTTTTATGGGGATTATATGTAGGGAAGGAATCGACAGCCCTGGAAAGTTAAGAATCATGCTATCTCAAAGAATGGCTGCAGAGATGCAGTCAGAAAATCAGGAATAAAAGGAGAAAAAGACCCATGATGGAGGTGTGAAAGGTTTCCCAAGTGGCACTAGTGGTGAAGAACCCACCTGCCAATGCAGGAGACATAAGAGACACAGGTTCGATCCCTGGGTCAGGAAGATCCCCTGTGGGCGGGCATGGAAATCCACTCCAGTATTCTTGCCTGGAGACTCAAGCGGATAAAGGATCCTGGTGGATATAATCCACAGGGTCACAGAGAGTCAGACATGAATGAAGTGACTTAGTACACATGAAGAGGTGTGAAGATGCAGGGGCTGGCTCAGAGGTCTCCCCATCCCAGGAACCATAACTACTGAGCATAACGCAGAAAGGGACTCAGTCATCTGGGTCATATCCAGATCACAGAATACGGGTTTCCCAAGGCTCACAGATTTGTTGAAGATATTTTGACTATTTAAGAGATGGAATATCCAAAGGCCCCAGAGTCAAGGCAGGTGAAATATAGATAGCTCTAATTAGGAGTGAACTAAGAACTTCTAGATGTTCAAGCTGGTTTTAGAAAAGGCAGAGGAAACAGAGATCAAATTGCCAGCATTCGTTGGATCCGTTGGAGAAGGAAATGGCAACCTAGTTCAGTATCCTTGCCTGGAGAATCCCAGGGATGGAGGAGCCTGGTGGGCTGCTGTCTATGGGGTCGCACAGAGTTGAACATGACTGAAGTGACTTGGCAGCAGCACCAGTTAGATCATAGAAAAAGCAAGAGAATTTCAGAAAACCATCTACTCCTGATTCAGTGTTTACACTAAGGCCTTTGTCTGTGTGGATCACAACAAACTGGAAAATTCTTCAAGAGATGGGAATACCATACCACCTTACCTACCTCCTGAAAAATCTGTATACAGGTCAAGAAGCAAGTTAGAACCTGACATGGAACAACAAACTGGTTCCAAATTGGGAAAGGAGTATGTCAAAGGTGTATATTGTCACCCTGCTTATTTAACTTATATACAGAGTACATCATGGAAAATGCCAGGCTGGATGAAGCACAAGCTGGAATCAAGATTGCCGGGAGAAATATCAACAACCTCAGATATGCAGATGNTTCCAAAGAAATCCCAGGGTTGATCTCCTTCAGAATGGACTGATTGGATCTCCTTGCAGTCCAAGGGACTCTCAAGAGTCTTCTCCAACACCACAGTTCAAAAGCATCAATTCTTCGGCACTCAGCCTTCTTCAGAGTCCAACTCTCACATCCATACATGACCACAGGATATAGCCTGAATTATTCTAGAGTCAGACCTACCATAAATAAAATTTCACAGTTTCTACCTATTAGTAACATTTCTTTCAAAAGTAATACATAAAACTCCAGAACTCAACAAGATGTTCTATTTTCTACTCTAACCAGATTAGAATTAATTCTTATCAGGGGTTGGCAAACCATGACCAGCAACCAAATCCAGCCCATAGCATGTTTTTTTTTTTTAAATAAAGTTTTACTGAAACATAGATATATCTATTTGTTTCTGTAATAACTATGGCTGCTTCCTCGTATTATCAGCAAACCTGAGAAGTTACAAATGTTGCAACAGAGACTATATGGCTCACACAAATAAATAATATTTACTATCTGACTTGTCACAGTAAAGTTTGCAGACTTTTGCTTTAAATCACTTAGGGCTGCATTGGGATCAGATCTCTTAAGTTAATTAATATCTAAATGGCCTTACCACTAACATGGCTTAATAATTCTGGGGTCAAATATTAGCAAAATACTTTAACAGGTAAAGTAATAATATTTTTGTTCAAAATATTTTCTGTATCTTCCTGGGAGGAGAATTATATTTTCTGGCCCCTTTAACATCAGGTCTGACCATATAACTTCTTTGCCCAATGAACTGTGAATTGAATAATGTGTTTCACCTCCAGAAAGAAGCTTTAAAATCCAATGCATGACTTGCCTTGTACTTTTTTCCATCTGGAAGGAGACTGGTGATGTGTAAGAGGCTGTTCTGACACNTATAACTTCTTTGCCCAATGAACTGTGAATTGAATAATGTGTTTCACCTCCAGAAAGAAGCTTTAAAATCCAATGCATGACTTGCCTTGTACTTTTTTCCATCTGGAAGGAGACTGGTGATGTGTAAGAGGCTGTTCTGACAGCCTGAACTCTTAGTAAAGGAACATAGAAAAGAGTTGCAGCCGATCCACAGTATATATCATCATGGGTGATGAATAACCCTTTATTATGTGAAACTCACTGAGACTTTGGGGTTGTTTCTCACTGCATAATAGCTATGCTTAAGCTGACCAATAAAAAATTCTTTGAAGAAAGATGCTTTAATTGGCTCTTTGAGAGATCAGAAAGCTAGAGTGAAGATCAAATAAGCAAAATCAGCAACAGATAAATGAATGGATTTTTAAAAGTCTGAACCCAAATGTAAAAAAAGAACTTTAATAGCATACCTAGTAAACAGTATCAGGATCAATTATACAGAGAACACAACTTAAAATAAATAAAAAATAACACATATAAAGGAGACTAAAATAAAGCCAAGAATCCCTCAGCTTCAATATGAAGCTTAAATCTCTCAGGGTGAAGTTAAAATAAACCTAATTTGTCACATTTCTATCATCAGTCAGTCAGTTCATTCATGCCTGACTCTTTGCGACCGCATGAACAGCAGCAAGCCATGCCTCCCTGTCCATCACCAACTCCTGGAGTCCACCCAAACCCATGTACATTGAGTTGGTGATGCCATCCAACCAGCTCATCCTCTGTCATCCCCTTCTCCTCCTGTCCTCAATTTTTCCCAGCATCAGGGTCTTTTCAAATGAGTCAGCTCTTTGCATCAGGTGGCCAAAATATTGGAGTTTCAGCTTCAACATCAGTCCTTCCAGTGAACACCTAGGACTGATCTCCTTTAGGATGGACTGGTTGGATATAAACAAGCAGTAAAGAAATAGATGTTTAATTCCATTATTTGACTAGCCTAGTAGATGTCTATTTTATTCCTCACTAATTCAGGTACTGGCATCTAAAAGAAAATTAAACTAATTTTAGAGCTGTTATAAAAGAATCTACCCTCAATGTGGGAGACACAGGTTTGATCCCTGGGTTGGGAAGATGCCCTGGAGAAGGAAATGGCACTCCAGTATTCTTGCCTAGAGAATTCCATGGACAGAGGAGCTTGGCAAGCTATAGTCTACAGTGTTGCAAAGGATCAGATATGACTAAGCCTACACTTTCTACTTCTTATTAATTGAAATATAAAAACAAACATCCTTGGCCCAGTCATCATAATTGACTTCAAAACTCTGGAAGTGAAAAACAGTCAGTAAACCTATGAAAAATTTACATTTAATAGATATGCTAATTAATGAGAAGATATTGCTTTCCTCCACAGGAAAGAACAGAATCTCAGTATCAAATATTGGCAAATACATAGAAAAAACATGTATCTTCCCCTCT
>SJYV01026595.1:544097-590884 GCA_006410875.1 Neotragus pygmaeus | reverse complement strand
AAGCTGAGCACTGAAGAATTGATGTGTTTGAACTGTGGTGTTGGAGAAGACTCTTGAGAGTCCCTTGGCCTGCAAGGAGATCCAACCAGTCCATTCTGAAGGAGATCAGCCCTGGGATTTCTTTGGAAGGAATGATGCTAAAGCTGAAACTCCAATACTTTGGCCACCTCATGCGAAGAGTTGACTCATTGGAAAAGACTCTGATGCTGGGAGGGATTGGGGGCAGGAGGAGAAGGGGATGACAGAGGATGAGATGGCTGGATGGCATCACTGACTCGATGGACTGAGTGAGTCTGAGTAAACTCCGGGAGTTGATGATGGACAGGGAGGCCTGGCGTGCTGCGATTCATGGGGTCACAAAGAGTCGGACACGATTGAACGACTGAACTGAACTGAACTGATGGGACCATACCTTTATCTTTGGATATTTGAACCCAATGTGACTATTAGATATTCTTGGAGAAATAGCTGTAGATAGTTAGCTTTATAAGTCTGAAATTCAAGAAGATGGTCTGAGCTAAAGACACAAATTTGAGGCTCATTGATGTATACACATGCAACATAAGCACACAATAAACTTGGGGCCATGGAAATTAAATGAAGTTATCCAGGCAGAATATGTGTAATAGAAAGATAAGGGTGCTAAACTTAGAACTTAAACTTATTCTTTTAAGGTACAGAAGGAATGGTTACAAAGGACTTCAAAGAAGTAGAAGGAAAACAAGGAGGAAGTATTAGTGTAGGAGTCATTGAAAGAGAAAGTAGCTATAATAAAGAAAAAAGGTCAAGACTGTCTAAGGCTGCAGAGAAACTTTCCCCTACTCTCTGTACTATAAAGCCTATTAAACCAAACTGAAGCACCTAAAAAGCAGAAGGACAAAAAATAAATGAATGAATGAATAAATGAACAAATAATCACAGAGAGTGATGAAAAGTGTACAGTCTATCCAAATATGTGTAAAATGAATTTTAACAATTCTATAAAACTGTCAATGGCTTGGTTTTTAATTTATCCATCTAGGAAACCAGAGGTAAATGATAGTCAATGATAGTCAACAAAATTAAGAACAAGGTTAACACTTTTGCTTTACAGTTTTAGACTTTCTCTCTAGGACATAATGCCACAGAAACCTTAAGGAGCATAATGAAATACTCAGAGAATTATTATTATTATATCATCATCCTTAACTTCATTTTATAGTGAAGGAAACTAATACTAAGAAAAGTAAAAGTGAAAGAACCAGACTGTTTCTCACACAGCCTGTGAGAGGTACATTCAGAACCCCAATCTAAATTTCTTGGCTTCAAATTCTAAACTGGAGTGAAAAACTAAAATGAATTCTAAGTGCTCTGGCTAGGTCATTCGCTCTCTCTCTTTTTCTTTAAAGGAGTAAATGAGAGAACTGAAGCAGACAATCTCTGTCCCAGCTACATGAGTCTGAGTTTCTATTAAATGTTCTAAAAGTTGTACAATTGTAAATGTCCCCTGGTATTAATGAATAGCTACCCAAACCTACAAAAATACTACTTTAAATTCAATTAATTTTCTAAAGAACTAAAGTTTATGTCTTGGAGCAAAGTATTTCATTTTGATTAATTATCATTCAATATTTATAAAAGTTCATGTTTCTGCAAAGTTGGAGCACTAGTTCCCATCACAGGCTATAACAAATGATGACGGGTAATTATTTCAATTACCTAGACCTTTTTTTTAAAAAAAAATGATATTCACTTGTACTACAAATTGGACAATGCTCACCAATTTTGATGTAATGGTTTTAGGGTAACTTGTAGGCAATACTTGATAATTTAGGACTATCACTGTATTTAGGATGTAAAATTACGTTAACCAGAATGTGTCTCAGGCAAGAGACATTCAGAATTGAACTGACACCAGCTTTCCTGAAAACACACCAACTATACACATTTTACTTGTTTTATTTATTTATTTTTATCAATATACCTTTTTAGGACAGTTTTAATTTTTGCTTTTAAGTAAATAGTATAGATAGTTCCCGAATGCTCTTATACTTTACTATGGTGGAGTAGATTATTTAACCACTTTGAAAATCTAGCATTATTTACAAGAGCTGAGCAAATGCATAGTGTGTGGTACCACACTTTCATTTATAAGTACACACCCAGTGGCAATACATACATATGTGCACCTGAAATTATGTATAGTTATGTTTATAGAAGTAATTCTCCCTAACAGAGAGAAGTGGGAAATAAGTCAAATGTTCATCAATATAGATGAATATACGAGATTGCAATATTACTTGAACTTTATGCATCACTTAATATTAACTCACCATCAGTAATACACTGCTGTCCAGAAGAAGCCAGACACAAAATATTATATAGCTTGAATACAATTATAAAGTTCAAAACAGTCAAAAATAATCTATGTCAAAGGAAGTAAAAATAATAGTTACTTTCAGATGTAAAGAATAATGAAGGTAAAACTTCTAGAGGAAGAAATTGAGGCTAAATGGGGGAAGACCACTATTCACAATGGCAAGACAATATAACATTCTTAGAAAAGATGCTAACAGAAGGTATATCAATTCTTTCAGGAAAAAAAAAAAATTACAAACTCTTCTAAAGATATTGAAGACCTAAGTAAAGTAAGAGATACACTTTGCTATAGGAACAGAAGACTGAATATTATGAAGATGTACATTGTCCCCATATTTACTTTTTAAACATTTTAAAATATATATCTATTTTTAATTGGAGGATAATCACTTAACAATATTGTGTTGCTTTCTGCCACACATCAACATGAATCAGTCATAGGTATACGTATGACCCCTTCCTCTTGAACCTCTCTCATATTTACTTTGAATTTCAGTGAAATTCCCAACCAAATCCCTATAGAATTATCCATGGAAATGACAAAGTGATTCTAAAATGTATATGGAAACACAAAAGATGAAAAAAACAACAACAGGGCACTCTTCAAAGAAACAAGATGAGGTGAAAATATCTGTTTCCCAAACAGATAACAAAATGTTTTAACAACCATAGTTAGTAAGATTCATGGACATTTGCAAACATGATTTACAATTAAGCTGACCCTCCAGATCAGCGGAGAAAGGACTATGTAATTGTGCTTAAGTAATTGGTTATCTATGCAAAATAATTTTTATCCATCCCTCATACCGGACAAAAATAATTTTAAGTAGATTAAAAACAAATGTAAAAACCAGTATTGTTATATTTAGTAAATGACAGAAACAAAAGTCATGACCTCCTAATAGGAAAGACTCTCTTAAGCAACAAAAAAAGTGTGAATATTGAAAGAACATGTCAGAAATTTATGAAAATCTGTATCTCACACAGTGAGTATATGCCAAGTTTTTACTGGGAAAGATATTTGCACTTCATATAATAAATAAACCATTGTATTAAATAGACTCCTTCAAAACAATGCAAAAAAAAAAAAAGGCAGAAACATAGGTAAAAGACGTGAAGGGGAGAGAAAAGAGGAATGATCCATGAGCGTGTGAAAAAATCTATACCTCACTGACAATGAAAAATACTTAAATTATATCATGGCACATGGTAAAAAATAAATGAATACCATTGCATGCCCATCTGACTGGCAAACACCAAAAAGTCCAATGGTACCAGATGCTGGAGACATTCTGAAGCAAAACAAACTCATTTACTTATTACCATGCAATCATCCATTGGCCCAACTGTTTGGAAAATGATTTAACATTATTGAGTGATGCTGACAGCTTGCTTACTCAACCATTCCACTTCTAGATATACACTCCACAGAAGCTCTTGGCTGTGTTCAATGTGAGACTTGCATAAGAATATTCACAGCAGCATTTTTAATAAAGGCAAGAATTGGAAAAACCCAAACATCTATCAATCATAACATGTACAAATATATTCTAGTGTATTCTTAGAGCAGTAAAAATGTGAACTACACCACAATTGCACAGTGACTTGTGACTACATGGGTGAATAATTGAAGCATAATTTTGCAGCAAAGAGGCAACTCAAAAAAGCAGTCCTACCACATGTTTTCGAAGTGTGAATGAGTAAATGATAGACTATCTTTAACAAAAGCATGAGGGTGATGAATCCAGCAGAGTTGGTTATCCTGGAAGAAAGAGTGGTATGTCATCAGAGCCACTCTGACCACCTCTAAGTGTGGTGATACTTGTTTTATTAAACAGAGATTCGACTACCTGAGTAATCATATTACTCTTGATATGTTATGTACGTATTTTATAAACTTTCCATGTGTGTAATATATTTCATCATGAAAAGTTTAAATTAGTAAGAAAAGAGAAAACTAAAGTTTTATGTTTCAACTATTTTAAAATGAAAGAACCCCTAAATCTCCCAGATGAGAAACTAAAACATCAAAGAAGAATATTCTGAGATTTCTATATACAGTTCTAAATACCAGAAAATAATTGTTCTTTGTATTTGACTACCTACTATATATATATATATATATATATATGCAATATATATATTATATTATTATATATAATGTATATTGTTATACATTATATATACGAACAGCTTAAAATATCAAGAATATTCTAGAAAGACAAGAACCTCAGTGTTTCCCCTTTTGTATCTCCACAGGTTTCCCCAAATGTGATTCTGAAAAACTCAGATAAAACCAGAAACCCTGCCAAGGGAAGTTGCTTCCCCTTTTTCCTTCACTATTTTTGCTTTTTCCCAGTTCAAGACAGATTCCTTTTTGTGCCCCTGCTAAGTACCTCCAGATCACACATCTTGCCATCACACGCTCCTGACCACACTGCAGCCTCTTGCCTCTTTCAGTCTGAGAACAGCACGCTGAACTAGAGGAGCACCCTGGAGACCCCATCTGCCCTCACCATGTGGTGGGGAAGCTGCTCTCCAATCATTACCATCTTGGGCATTTTGCCATCCTCAGCTATCTAGTTATAACCCATTTCTTTTAGGTAACTGTACATCTCTTCTCTTTTGGGGATCTTCCAGGGGAGAATCACAGAGCACAATGAAACTCTCATTTTCTTTTCCATCATAGCCTTCTTTCAAAGATACACATTTAGGGAGTGGTGGGGTCAGACGATGTGAGTTTAATAGACAAGAGGAGACCAGATACGTCTCCAGGCTTTATGTGCACGCTCTGCATCTTTGAGATTTCACATCACATTTAGACTATGGGTTCCCTCCTCCTTTCTAGGCATGTTCTTTCCAGGTAGCCTTTGCTTTCCCTTGCGCACAACCTCCCTTCTCACCACTCCTTCTCACACTTATGAAACATCTTGCATTCATTTATGCCAAAATTATTCAGACACAGGGAAAAACGAAAGATCACAATAGAATAAATGACCACAAAATACTAACAGACAATTTACCCCTAAGTGTTAGATCTCACTAATAATGCAGTAAATTCAAATGATAGCAAACCAAATAATGTTGTCCATGCATTGATTTATGAAGATAAAGATAATATCACTTTAATTCAAACACAATTAAAGATAATGGATAAACTAATTGCAATACCATCTTAAATTAGTACCTTGGGAAAGCAAAATGGAGTCATAGAAAGAAATCATAGAGATATTTGCAAAAGGAAACTATGGAACAATGTGCAATATGGATGCATAGTGTATGTCAGAGGAGAAGCATATATTCTAACCTATTAAAGCAAAACCAAAATTCAACTCATCACCACTATCAACACCACAAAACAAAATTAAGCAAGCGAGCAATGCGTTCAATATTAAGCTATTTTGATATGATGTCATACCAACAGATAAAGCATTATTTGTTCTGATGTTTAGGAGTAAAATATGCATGCTATAACAAAAATTGAGTTATAACTATAAATCCATAAAGGCACATTCTGCACATCAACTTGGGGTACATATTCAGAAATGGGCATTCTGTCACAGACTAGTTTGACAGCAAATTTTAAGTTACTGCTTGAATTATGAAGTTGTCGAATTCCAACTGCTTTTGACGCAATGAAAAGGAAATGACATGTGGTTAAGTCTAATATATTAAAAATGCTACCTTAGAAAAAAGGAATATACTGTTTCACTCTCAAGGAATGCCAGTCCACAGTATTTACAAAGGTAGAGCGTGTTAGATTCCATAGATTTCTCAAAGTTCTTCAGCCTAATTATTAGCCCTTGATGTTCAAGATGCATTTTAAAAGTCCTTTGAACCCATATATTTTTTTAAATTTTGCTTCACAGTCCTGAATGTTTTCTAGTCCTCCCTTCACTCTCAGGCCTGTAAACACATGACAATGATGAACGGAGGGCGCCTGATGGCACGTAAGCCCATATTTCTAATAAAATTCCAGTGTGCCCCCCTACATAGTGCTCCAAGCCTAACCACTGTCTTTCAGCCTTTCCTGCCGATGCAAATCCATTTGGCCGAAACAACCTGAGAAAACTAGAATTATTTGCAGAATCACTGCAAAGGAGTTCAAGCATGGAAGAATCATTATTCATAATTTGCTGCCTATGGTAAAAATCAGTACCAGTCTGTTCATTTTCACTTACTTATTCACTTAATAAATCATCGAGCAGACATGATTTTCAACCTCCCCCAAGAAAGACAAAATTCTTTCAGAAAATAATCACTCAATGATTTAAGCTGAAAATATAAATGTAGTACAGACAGTACATAGAAATCTCTGTCAGCTCTATAAATCTTAACATGCGTCCTCCTTCTCTTCTGCGCTACGACAATGCTAAGAGACCAAAGCAGGTTCACAAGCAAGAGGTTTCAAATTGCTCATTGCCAAAACTTTCTCACGGATATTTTCAAAAATATTGTATGTTGGATAGAAGCCCCACTCTGGGTGAGTCAATTGGGAAAAGGGACTGTTTTTTCTGAACTCTGGATAAGAACAGATTTCTGGCAATCTTTTTAAAAAGTGGGTTGAGAACACAAATGAGCAGGAAATCAGAAATTTAAAAGAAGACTAAAATAAGGGGGGGGAAAGACAAANCATCAGATGAACATGGTACATTTTTAAAAGCACTGTTTTACTTCTAATGTGCAAGTCTCTGTTCTTTAAACATGCTTGTAACAATGCTTCCAGGTGCTGTTAGTCCTCAAGTAGCCCTAATCCTGCACACACAGAGTTGAAAAGATTAAAGATGTGGTTAACCAGGAAGGGATATATTTTTTTTTTTTTTTTACAAATTATGATAGAGGATATAGACACAAAATGATGGAAGAGAGAAGACTTGTGTGTGAATGACTACTGTTGAATCTGTATTAGTCACTATGTGCTAGGCTATGCCATGTTAACAAACAACTTCTAATCTCACTGGCTTATGAGGATAAAGATTTATTTCTTACCTTCGTTGGCTGGGATTCAGGCTGATGTAGCAGCTTGCCTGCACTTGCAACAAGCATTCTTACCTTACAAGGAGAGAAGCAATCATGGAATAAACGAGTGCTCTTTAAACTTCTCAGATGCAGCTTTTTTCACTTCTGTTGGCATTCCATTGGCCAGAGTTACAGGGCCAAGCTGAACTACAGGGAGGGAGTGTACATTCTTCCTGCAGGGAGGGGCCCTGTAATGACAAATGTGGCAATGAACATTTGGTAATAATATAACATATGGCAACTTCCTACAGTACCTCTGATCTATATTAGAAGGAAACTCCTAAATGAACTTAACTTCAATTAAAGGTGAGTTGTCTCTGGAAGTTTAGGTGAACATTTTTTAAGACTTTTGTAAGTAGACCAGAAATTTTTAATCATGTGGCATAGAAGTGAAGTCACTTAGACTTGTCCGACTCTTTACAACCCCATGGATTGTAGCCTACCAGGCTCCTCTGTCCATGGGATTTTTCCAGGCAAGAGTATTGGAATGGGTTGCCACGTCCTTCTCCAGGAGATCTTCCCAATGCAGGGATGGAACCCAGGTCTCCCGCATTGTAAGCAGACGCTTTACCGTCTGAGTCACCAGGGAAGTCACTAGGTACCTCTAATTTACTTACGTTCATACTGGAGATGGGCATTATCATATGGATTAAAACTGATGACTACCTGGCATCACTGACTCAATGGACATGGGTTTGGGTGGACTCCGGGAGTTGGTGATGGACAGAGAGGCCTGGTGTGCTGAGATTCATGAGGTCACAAAGAGTCAGACACGACTGAGCAAATGAACTGAACTGAACTTGTCTAATTTTATTGTTCTTCTTTCATAGCCTATGGCTGGAGTTTTAAGGTGTTTGTAAGCATTGCCACTGTCTTTTCTCCCTGAGATTAGAACCAATTATGCAGTACACAGGACATGAAAATATCTGTATTCACAGTAAAAAACAAACAAACAAACAAAAACAGTTGTACGATATACCATTAGATATGCCTAGGGAAGAATGCACTCATTGTCCTTACATTAAACATCCTCACTGCCCTTATATTGACTCATCCTCTACTGGCAAAACTGGAGATATTCTAGCTTCCGATAAAGGGAAAGTCACCTTCTCACAAAGATCATTACAAATCCAAGTTAAGTGTATACCATATTTATAAATGCCATCTTCTTTAATAAATTATCTTCAGTGAATTATATTAGAGATATATGGTAGACAATTGATTTGTCAATCAGAGTCAAAAATGACCTTTATTAGTATGACAAAGTCTTAGAAAGCAAATATAAAAGGAACTACTAAAGTAATATAAAAGAAGAATGAAATTACTATTTAATCTACTTTACCGGTAATAATGAGTTCCTTTTTGACCATACTTTTAAGCATCTATGGCTTTCCTTGTGGCACAGAGGGTAACCCATCTGCATGCAACATGGGAGTCCTGGGAGTCCTGGGTTGGAAAGATCCCCCGGAGAAGTAAATGACAACCCACTTCAGTATTCTTGCCTGGAGAATCCCATGGATGGAGGAGCCTGGTAGGCTATAGTCCATGCGGTTGCAAAGAGTTGGAAATGACTGAGCGATTTCACTTTTTCTTTCTTTTAAGCATCTATATTAATTATCATAGGTTGAGAAAGTTCTGAAAAGAAGATGAGAACAGCTCATTTTTAAGGTTGTTTATTCCAATCCATAAATGTTTATATTACCTCTATTATATTTCTAATTTCTATATTATATCTTTACTAAAATCATCCAGATGATTCTATTCTGCCATGAGTATGAGAGGATCCAGTGAATCAAATCTCACCTACCACCCTGAGCAAATATATGTTCATTGAAATTGTACTCATGTTTCAAGATTCACTGTGTGTTTCTTCCATTACAAGAAGTCCCAAAATTTTATGACTAGACATTCATGCAAAAAAACCTAGACATCATTGTAAATGCATACATCTTGTCACACAAACAGATGTGAGGACTGTAAGGACACTACAGTCCTTATAAAGCATATACTATGGATAGTTTCAAGATGATTTGAGTAATATATAATAAAACCACATTTAAAATTGGATAACTAAAGAATTATTCTAGAATATATCTAGAAACTCAATAACCATCAAGACAAGGTCAGTTCAATATCCTATGCTGAAATGTGGATATCTGTGTGTCTTTGACCAATAAAAGGACCAGATGGCAAACATAACAGTCATTTATGCAAATGAAAAAAGAAGACTTCCTTTCCTGGCAAGTTAAGGAGGCATCCGATCACAATGTTGTACTCATAGAAAGTCATTATTTTCCCCAAAGTTGTTCTTGTCCACATATGCAGTTCTTAGTTTTTCATAGGGTAGAGATAGACAACAAAATCTGGACATACTTTTTAAAAATAAACTGTTATCTCAGAGTGACTTTTATAGAATATATGAATTTTGATTACATCTTTTTTTCCCCTAGAATGAGATGTTAAAAAATCAATCCCTAGTAGATATTTGGTGGAATTCATAGTTTGTTCATTTTGATGCTGGGAAATAGTAGATAAAAAATAAATTTTGTCATTATGGTCTTTTGTTGTTGTTCAGTCGCTAGGTCAGTCTGACTCTTTGTGATCCCATGGACTGCAGCACACTAGGCTCCTCTGTCCTCCACTATCTCCTGGAAGTTGCTCAGATTCATGTCCATTGAATCGATGAAACCATCCAACCATGTTATCCTCTGCTTCTCCCTTCTCTTTTGCCTTCAGTCTTTCCCAGCATCAGGGTCTTTTCCAATGAGTCAACTCTTCACATCAAGTGGCCAAAGTTTTTGAGTTTCAGCTTCAGCATCAGTCCTTCCAATGAATATTTAGGACTGATTTCCTTTAGGATGGACTGATTTGCTCTCCTTGCAGTCCAAAGGGCTCTCAAGAGTCTTCTCCAACACCACAGTTCAAAAGCATCAATTCTTCGACGCTCAGCCTTCTTTATGGTCCAACTCTCACATTTGTACATGAGTATTGGAAAAATCAGAGCTTTGACTATACAGACCTTTGTCAGCAAAGTGATGTTTCTGCTTTATAATATGCTGTCTAGGTTGGTCATAGCTTTGATTCCAAGGAGCAAGCATCTTTTAATTTCATGATTGTAGTCACTGTCAACAGTGATTTTGGAGCCCAAGAAAATAAAATGCATTACTGCTTGCACTTGTTCCCCTTTTATTTCCCATGAAGTGATGGGACCAGATGCCATGATCTTAGTTTTTTGAATGTTGCATTTCAAGCCAGCTTCTTCACTCTTCTCTTTCACCCACATCAAGATTCTTTATTTCCTCTTCATTTTCTACCATTGGAGTGGTATCATCTGCATACCTGAGGTTGTTGATATTTCTCCCAGAAATCTTGATTCCAGCTTGTGATTTATCCAGCCCAGCATTCTTCACGATGTACTCAGCACAGAAGCTAAATAAGCAAGGTGACAATGCACAGCCTTGTCATACTCTTATCCTAATTTTGAACCAGTCCATTGTTCCATGTCCAGTTCTGACTGTTGCTTCTTGACCTACACATAGATTTCTCAGGAGATACCTAAGCTGGTCTGGTACTCCCGCCTTTTAAGAATTTTTCAGTTTGTTGTGATCTACACCATCAATGAAGCACAAGTAAATGTGGGGTGTTTTTGTTTTTTTTGGAACTTCCTTGCTTTCTCCAAGATACAATGAATGTTGGCAGTTTGATCTCTGGTTCCCCTGCCTTTTCTAAATCCAGCTTGTACATGTGGAAGTTTTCAGTTCACATATTGCTGATGCCTAGCTTGAAGGATTTAGAACATAATCTTGCTAGCATGTGAAATGAAGGCAATGGTACAGTAGTTTCAACATTCTTTGGTATTGCTCTTCTTAGGGACTGGAAAGAAAACTGACCTTTTCCATTGCTGTGGCCATTGCTAAGTTTTCCAAATTTGCTGACATATTGAGTGCAGCACTTTAACAGCATCATCTTTTAGGATTTTCAGTAGTTCAGCTGGAATTCCATCACCTCCACCAGCTTTATTCCTAGTAATGCTTCCTAAGGTCCACTTGACTTCACACTCCAGGATATCTGACTCTAGGTGAGTGACCACACCACTGTGGTCATTCAGGTGATTAAGACCTTCTCTGTTTAGTTCTCACCCGTATTCTTGTCACCTCTTCCTAATCTCTTCTACTCCTGTTAGGTCACTACCATTTCTGTCCTTTGCTGCGCCCATCTTTTCCCCATTCTATTGTTTTCCTCTATTTCTTTATGTTGTTCACTTAAGAAGGCTTTCTTATCCCTCCCTGCTCTTTCTGCATTCAGTTGGGTATATCTTTCCCTTTCTCCTTTGCCTTTTGCTTCTCTTTCCTCAGCTTTTATAAAGCCTCCTCAGACAACCACTTCACCATCTTGCATTTTTATTTTTTTATTTGGGATGGTTTTGGTCACAACCTCCTTTACAATGTTACAAACCTCTGTCCATAGTTCTTCAAGCACTCTGTCTACCAGAACTAATCATTTAAAACTATTCATCACTTCCACTGTATAATCATAAGGAATTTGATTTAGGTCATACCTGAATGGCCTAGTGGTTTTCCCTACTTTCTTCAATTAAAGTCTGAATTTTGCAATGAGGAGTTCATGATCTGATCCACAGTCAGCTCAAGGTCTTGTTTTGCTAACTGTATTGAGCTTCTCCATCTTTGACTACGAAACACAAAATCAATCTGAATTTGCTGTTGACCATCTGGTGATGTCCATGTCTAGAGTTGTCTCTTGTGCTATTGGGAAAGTTATTTTTGATGACCAGTGTGTTCTCTTGACAAAACTGTTAACCTTTGCTTTGCTTCATTTTGTACTCCAAGTACAAACTTACTGTTATTCTGGTATCTCTTCACATCCTACTTTTGCATTCTAATCCCTTACGATGAAAAGA
The DNA here is from genome assembly GCA_006410875.1 of Neotragus pygmaeus. Classification (NCBI taxonomy): domain Eukaryota; kingdom Metazoa; phylum Chordata; class Mammalia; order Artiodactyla; family Bovidae; genus Neotragus; species Neotragus pygmaeus. The sequence goes on along the minus strand of SJYV01026595.1, from coordinate 578,589 downwards.
CATCATTTTGGGTGTTAGTACTAGAGGATCTTCATAGAACCAGTCAATTGCTCCATCAATAATTGGGGCATAGACTTGGATTATTTTGATGTTGAATGGTTTTGTTGGAAACAAACAGACCATTCTGTCATTTTTGAGGTTGCACCCAAGTACTGCATTTCAGACTCTTTTGCTGACTATGAGGGTTACCTCATTTCTTCTAAGGGATTCTTGCCTGCAGTAGTTGATATAGTGGTCATTTGAATTAAATTCATCCATTTCCATCTATTGTAGTTCACTGATTCCTATAATGTTGATGTTCACTTTTCCCATCTCCTGCTTGACCATGTCCAATTTACTTTGATTCATGAATATAATATTCCAGGTTTCTATGCAATATTGGTCTTTATAGTATCAAATTTTACTTTCATCAGCAGACACTTCCACAACTGAGCACTGTTTCCTCTTTGACCCAGCCACTTCATTCTTTCTGGAGGTATTAGTAATTGCCCTCTACTCAAATTTTGTCAGTTTGGTCTAGTCTTTAATTAAAAAATAATTAAATATTATGTTCTATATGTTCTATTTTTTAAATAATAACCAAAAGATTAGGGTAAATTCTGCAAGTGAAAGTGTGAAAGTGAAAGTCGCTCAGTTGTGCCCAAGTTTTTGCAACCCAATGGACTATACCCTGCCAGACTTCTCTGTCCATGGACTTCTCCAGGCAAGAATACTGGAGTGAGTTGCCATTCCCTTCTCCAGGGGATCTTCCTAACTCAGGGACTGAATCTGGGTCTCCTACACTGCAGTAAGCCTTTAGAGTCTGAGCCATCAAGGAAGCCCAAATTCTGTAAAATATGCTATTAATATCCATTAAATTGATCAAATAAATATATGTATCTATTTATAGCCCTAAAGTAAGGAGTTGAATCTAGAAAAAATAGAATGGATAAGACCCAAAGGTCTAATAAGGGAGAAAAACATGAACATATACCATTATAATACATTGTGTTAAATGCTTAGGTCATGGTATATCCAGTGAGATAATGAATTATCCACTGGAGAATTCTTGATTTTCTTTGTCATGACAAATGACTGTGCTTGCAATTCATTGAAAAACTGAGTTATATTATTTGAGAACATGTTAATATATTAGGAATTTGAAGGGAAATCTCTACTATATTACTTTGTGTGTACATTCTGTATATATATAATCAATGCACTATTTTTTCTCAGTCTGGTTCTGGGAGTTATATAAATATACAATTGTTAAAGCCCATATTATACTATTCCTTGAATCTGACTTCAAGATATTCTTTCAATAACTAATATACAGACATACATATCTAGCAAATATAGTATATATATTATTATAGAGAGAATATTGATTATTTATTGAATGACCTTTATATACTATTTGGATATTCATTATAGGTTTCTACTAGTTTTGTTTTCAATTCACCTTCAAGTACACACAAGGAACATTGTGACAATCAAAAGCTCATTAAGCAATTGAATATGGATTATGTAAGTTACAAAGCAGAATATTAATTAGATGGGTGTTGTATTTTTTTTAACAGATTTGCCTTTTTAAAATATTGAATCACTTAGAGGATTCTGTATGATATCTATTAACTTTCAAAATGTCCTTCTAGAGCAGTGAAAAGTAAGACTTGGAAATTAGCAATGTACAGAGTTACACCATTCTTCTGGCTTGCTCCAAAGATTTGTACTTGAAATTTATTATTGGGTATTTCACTTCAACTGATAGCATTTATCAACTAAAACAGGTCATCATTATCCCCATGCAATCCACAATTCTCCTACATTACTATGAGAAGTATAGGGTCACTGAACAGCAAGGCCCAGACCCACAACTTTGGCATCGCCATTAGTCTTAAATTCAGGTCAAGCATCTGAAGTCCTCCTGGCCTTATGCTAACCAGGGAGCTGAGTGAGAGATGATATCATACTTATTTCAATGGAAGCTTAAATTCTTGATTACTTTTTTTTTTTTTTTACCCACTCTAACATTAATCATTACAATTCATTAAATATTGGCCTTAAACTTTCAGGGACAGAATAAAAGAATTATATCCCTGAAACTTGTTTCTCACAGCACTGTCCACATGAAATATGTTTAAACAACATTATTGAGTAGTTGTATTAGTGAAAGTGAAGGACTGAAATCAGCTACATGATACACTGGAATGCTGATTCTCCTCAGTTTCTCAAATTGTGGATGCCCCTTACCTTGAAAGTGGTAGCCTTCCAAATACAGGATTTACTTGAGTATTCAGATTATCTGGAATCAAGGTTGCCGGAAGAAATATCAATAACCTCAGATATGCAGATGATACCACCCTTACGGGAGAAAGTGAGGAACAACTAAAGAGCCTCTCGATGAAAGTGAAAGAGGAGAGGGAAAAGGTTGGCTTAAAGCTCAACATTCAGAAAACGAAGATCATGGCATCTGGTTCCACCACTTCATAGGAAATAGATGGGGAAACAGTGGAAACAGTGGCTGACTTAATTTGGGGGGCTCCAAAATCATGGCAATGGCACCCCACTCCAGTACTCTTGCCTGGAAAATCCCATGGACAGAGGAGCCTGATGGGCTGCAGTCCATGGGGTCGCTAAGAGTCAAACATGACTGAGCAACTTCACTTTCACTTTTCACTTTCATGCACTGGAGAAGGAAATGGCAACCCACTCCAGTGTTCTTACCTGAAGAATCCCAGGGATGGGGGAGCCTGGTGGGATGCCATCTATGGGGTCGCAAAGAGTCGGACACGACTGAAGTACTTAGCAAAATCACTACAGATGGTGATTGCAGCCATGAAATTCAAAGATGTTTAATCCTTGGAAGGAAAGTTATGACCAAACTAGACAGCATATTAAAAAGCAGAGATATTACTTTGCCAACAAATGTCCGTCTAGTCAAGGCTATGGTTTTTCCAGTAGTCATGTATGGATGTGAGAGTTGGACTATAAAGAAAGCTGAGCGTAGAAGAATTGATGCTTTTGAACTGTGGTGTTGGAGAAGACTCTTGAGAGCCCCTTGGACTTCCAGAATATCCAACCAGTCCATCCTGGAGGAAATCAGTCCTGAATATTCATTGGAAGGACTGATGCTGAAGCTGAAACTACAATACTTTAGCCACCTGATGCAAGGAACTGACTCATTGGAAAAGACCCTGATGCTGGGAAAGATTGAAGGCAGGAGGAGAAGGGGACGACAGATGATGAGATGGTTGGATGGCATCACCGAGTCAATGGATATGAGTTTGGGTGAACTCTGGGAGTTGGTGATGGACAGGGAGGCCTGGTGTGCTGCGGTTCATGGGATCGCGAAGAGTCGGACATGACTGAGCAACTGAACTGAACTGAAATTGTTCATTAATTTACCAAGCTAGCATTAGCCTATGCTGGTCTTCAGCCAAAAAACACTTACCAGTAGGTGGTTATAAAATAAGCTTTTCTAGGTCCAAACGACATCTATATTCTATTAAGTGCTTAGAGCTGTTCTGATGTGCCTGTAAACAAGACTATCACCCCCAAGATCTGAGATGCAACACATGATAATGAGTTAAAGCTCTGCTCCAGCCCCATATTCAATTTGGGGATCTTTCTGGATAAAAAGGCTATTAAGCCCAGAGATGTCATAGCCATCAAAGCATCAATATAGAAGTCATTTATTTTTAAGAAGCTTTACTTCATATGTTAACCTTTTCAGTGTTAGGTTCTAAATTCTCTAGGATCAGTTAGAATTAATCCAAAGTATAATATTAGATTATGCTTCCCCTTTATTATTTATTTCTAATTCTCTTGCCAGAAACAGACAGGCATACCAAGTTTGCTAATGAACACCCCTCCATAAAGAAAAACATTTCCTGTCTGTGATCATTACACAATGCAAATATTTTTCCTGAGAATCCTATAATACATCATGCTAAACAGGAAAATGATATGGCCTTAGTGCGGTCAACTGTAAGTGCCAGGAAGAAAGCTTACCCTTTTCTTGATGACTTAGAACCACTTAGCTGGATAGGAGGGACACCCTCCACCTCCATCTGCTGTGGCTTCTTTTCACTAGGGATTAATTGACTCTAACTGAATTAGCAGATACTCTCTGTGTAATTGCTTGGTGAGTTGACAATGATTTCAGGTCAACCACTGATCAGATTGTCAGAATGCCAAGGGGAGGTGATCATTGTTTTAGAAAACTGAATTGAAAATTTAAAACTACATTTCTGCTGGCAACATAGAAGAAATGGAACTTAATTAAGGAAAACCTAAAATCATGGCATCCGGTCCCATCACTTCATGGTAAATAGATGGGGAAATAGTGGAAACGGTGACAGGCTTTATTTTGGCAGGGCTCCAAAATCACTGCAGATGGTAACTGCAGCCATGAAATTAAAAGACACTTGCTCCTTGGAAGAAAAGTTATGACCAAGTTAGACAGCATATTAAAAAACACCAACATTACTTTACTAACAAAGTTTCATCTAGCCAAAGCTATGTTTTTTTTTTTTCCAGTAGTCATGTATAGATGTGAGAGTTGGAATATAAAGAAAGCTGAGCACCAAAGAATTGATGCTTTTGAACTGTGATGTTGGACTCTTGAGAGTCCCTTGGACTGCAAGGAGATCCAATGAGTCCATCTTAAAGGAAATCGATCCTAAATAGTCACTGAAAGGACTGATGCTGAAGCTGAAATTCCAATTCTTTGGCCGCCTGATGCAAAGAACCAGCTCACTGGAAAAGACCCTGATGCTGGGAAAGATTAAAGGTGGGAGCAGAAGGGGATGACAGAGGATGAGATGGTTGGATGGCATCACCANTGAAGCTGAAATTCCAATTCTTTGGCCGCCTGATGCAAAGAACCAGCTCACTGGAAAAGACCCTGATGCTGGGAAAGATTAAAGGTGGGAGCAGAAGGGGATGACAGAGGATGAGATGGTTGGATGGCATCACCAACATGATAGACATGAGTTTGAGTAAGCTCCGGGAGTTGGTGACGGATAGGGAGAGCTGACGTACTGCAGTCCATGGGGTCATAAAGAGTCGGACATGATTGAGGACTGAACTGAACTGAGGAAGCAAGCTCTAGACCAGATCTAGCTCTGATGCAAGCATTTAAACACCAATGGCATTTCTGTCATCCATTTTTCATTCTCAGCAAGACAGGGATGGTTAAAAATATTATGTAAAGAATGTATGGCAGATTTTTGAATCAACAATTGTGAAGAAACAATGTGAATAATGAAATTAAAGATGTGACAGTTGATAAATTGGAAACAAGTTATTATGGAGCATGTGTACACTCGAGGTTCCTAAAAGGTTCTTAAAATAGAATTAATCCTTACAAGCCACTAATGTTTCTGAACTAGATTAATGTTACTATTCACAGAGGTTGATCATCCCCAAGGAAGTTCACATCATCAAACTAACACTGTTCACTAAAGGGCAATTATATTTGGTAGAAATAATCCCCTTGAAAGTAGAAAAAGAAAAGAAAATCAATCACTTCATGATTTAATGGACTACCCAACAGAAATACCAGCCATTACCAAATATGAACTACTGTGGTAATGATTAGAACGTACTTTACTATGGAAAAAAAACACTCACTTTGGACCACTTTCAATTCAAGCCCATTAAAATTTAATCAAGCCCACTATACAATTAACAAATAGCAATTTTGAAAATTTACCACCAATTCTAGATATTCATTATTTGATTATTATCACTTAAGAAATATTTATTTATTGTCTTTTCTATACTAGACACTTAGTCTCTTTTATATATACATTATGAAGTTCTCGTTAAATCCAGATAGACTTTCTTCTGATCAATGTCTGTCTTAATAATGGCAGTCAAATCTTATGTGAATCAATTCAGGATATGCTGAGTGGAATGAAGAGATTGCATCAAACACATTCTTTTGTATCTATTAAGATCCTATCCTTATCTTTCATTTTGCTGTTTCCCTATTCCCAAATCTTTACCTAATGTGTCCTATGCTGAAACATGTTCTTCACTTGCAGCTTTTACACTTTGCTTCATGCTATCCTTTTGCCTGTAAGATTCATCTCCATGTCTACCAGTCAAAGTCTGTTCCTCCATTTAAGAACAACTGTTCTTCCACCTGAGTCAAGTTCAAGCAAATTTAGTAGATATTCTCAGTCAGAGCTAATCTCTTCTTTTGGGAGAATCTCATGTCATGAATTTCTATTATAGCACTTTTTATGGTCTTGCATAGCTGAAAACTTACAAACATTTCTTCCTCACAGACCCTGATATTCTTTAATATTTATTTTATATTGGTGTACAATTGATTGGCACTATTGTGTTAGTTTTAGGTGTACAGAAAAGTAATTCAGTTATACGTGTACATATTTTTTTCCCATTTAGATTATGACAGAACATTGAGCAGAGTTCTTGTGCTATACAGCAGATTTTTATTGGTTATCTATTTTAAAGATAGCAATCTGTACAAATGATTCTAAACTTCCAATCTATCCCTCCCCTCGTTCTTTTCCCCCAGTAACCATAAGTTGGTTCTCTAAGTCTACGAATCTGGAGATTCTTGAAAAAAGGGAATATATCTTTCTCTAGCCCAGGGACAGAAACCTATGTAGAAATTCTGATTTATAGAAATTAGTACAGAAATTTGCAAATCCATCTGGAAAGGACTTTATCATTCCTCATTATGATTTAAATTAGTGGCAATTTTGTAAGCCATATTCTATTTTTATGAAGGTTGTTACAGCATAATTAGTGGTTAATTAGAGAATGTGGAGTGCAAGACCCAGCTATGCCACTTATCCACATGAATGCCTGTGGAGAAATTCTTTAAGCTCCTTAAGGCTCTAGTTCCTCATGGGAAAATCGTAATGTTAACAATATGTATTTAATAGGACTTTTGTAAGAATTAAATGAGTTAAGTATTAAAGAGAAAATTGTAGGTAGAATAGTTTTATATATATATATGGCACCCCACTCCAGTACTCTTGCCTGGAAAATCTTATGGACGGAGGAGTTGGGTGGGCTGCAGTCCATGGGGTCGCAAAGAATTGGACACGACTGAGTGACTTCACTTCCACTTTTCACTTTCATGCATTGGAGAAGTAAATGGCAACCCACCCCAGTGTTCTTGCCTGAAGAATCCCAGGGACAGGGGAGCCTGGTGGGCTGCTGTCTATTGGGTCACACAGAGTCGGACACGACTGAAGTGACTTAGCANACTTTTCACTTTCATGCATTGGAGAAGTAAATGGCAACCCACCCCAGTGTTCTTGCCTGAAGAATCCCAGGGACAGGGGAGCCTGGTGGGCTGCTGTCTATTGGGTCACACAGAGTCGGACACGACTGAAGTGACTTAGCAGCAGCAGCAGCAGTTACTAGACTGGAGTTCATGAGCATACATGAATAGAACTAGTATGGAAATCATGAGTACCCTCCAAAGAATAATTAAAAATATGAAGATATTTCAGTGGATTTTTAACTAGCAATAAACAAATTTTTGAGAATTATCTATACTACTTAAGACATCTGCAAAACTCTTTTTCCTTCTCTTTCACAAGGGAAAATCCAAAAACTAAGGTCCAGTTGGAGATTATATATTCCATATCAGGGTTTCTCTCTTCCTTTCTATGGGTGATCCTCACCTCTATCTCAAGTAAGGGATGTTCCAAGCAGTAAGCTTTTAAGCTACAGTTGCAAATCAAAGGTAGGACTGTATTCACAGTTCTAGACAACACATCCATGGTATCTAGTGATAATGGAAACTCACACTTTCTTTCTCATGCATTGGCAGATTGATTCTGATTCTGATTCTCATAGCTAGGCATAGTTTCTCTCTGCAATATGATCAAGTTTCAGTCAACAAAAAGAATATTTATTATTCATGTGTGTGCATGCATGCTAAGTTGCTTCAGTTATGTATGACTATTTGCAACCACATGGAATGTAGCCCACCAGGCTTCTCTGTCTATAGGATTCTCCCAGTAAAAATATTGGAGAAAGTTGCCATGCCCTCCTCCAGGGGATCTTCTTGACCCAGGGATCTAACTGATATCTCTTGCACTTTCTGCATTGGCAGGTGGGTTCTTTAGCACTAGAGTCACCTGGGAACCCATTTTTTATACAAAATGAGCAATAAAAGTAGACCAATTTTTATTTATTTCCATAATTCCTAGATATATTAGTGATGAGCATAAACTGCAGGGACACTTCAGCAACATGGTGGAGAAGAAAGTCCAAATAATTTCAGAATTAGACACAAAAGACACAGTGCTTCCATGTGCAAATAAGTCTCCCTCCTTCAATATTAAATCGTGTTTCAACATCTCCATAGTTACAGAAAGCTTGAGTCTTCTTGGAAAGGATTCTATGCACAGAAAGTTTTAAATGTTGTTTCTTTTAAACTGGGGGTCATTTGTCTTATTCTAGCAGTACACAACTCTCTTCAGTGTTAAGAACCTTGATTTATGCCTGTGCATAAATCCCCTCCCTCATTTTCCTAATGAGTAAAGCCTGCTATGAAATAGAACACATTTTGATTAATAGTGGTTATCTCTTCTTTGTATAGGAAGAAGCTTGCTAGTTGCCTCTTAGCTGCAAATCAGAAAAGGATACTTCAGACATCAGGCCTCTCTGTGGTTCAGGCCTCTCTGAACCACATTAACTGGAATTCAGTTTCAGTTAATTAGCATTTAATGAACCTCTACTCTTTTCCTGGCACTGTATCCAATGAGGATAAAAACAGGAACAAGCATGGTACCTGACCTCAAAGGGCTTACAGCATGGTATTTCCTCAGTATCTACAGGGAATTGGCTCCAGGAGGCAGACAGATACGGAAATTCTCAGATGCTCAAGTCCCTTATATAAAATGGCATAGTTCTTGCTTACAACTAATGCATATCTGCCATATACTTAATTTTTTTTTTGCTTACATTTTTTATTGGAATATAACTGCTTTACAGTGCTGTGTTCGTTTCTGCTGCATGATGAAGTCAATCAGCCATATAAATACATATATCTCCTCCCTTTTGGGTCCCCCTTCCCCCATTCCCCTCCCATCTCTCTAGGTCAACACAGAGCATTGCTCTGAGCTTCCTGTTCTTTATAGCAGGTTCTCACTAGNGTTGGGGGGGGCGGCGTGCGGGGGGCAGGGAGTCCGAGGGACAGCTTGCGGGTCAGGGCAGGACGCAGAGAGGCCAGGGGGACATCGGCCACTCACCGATATGTTCGGTCCAGCACTGGTTCTGCACACGCTGGCAGCCCTCGTTGTTGCCCTGGTCCTCGAAGAAATAACACTGGAGGGCGGTGCCTGTGGGGGAATGAGGAGTAGGGTGATGGGCTGCCCCTCTCTCCTGCATGGAGTGGGGGGCACCGTCCGGTGCACAAGAGCCACAGACCAGGGGCCCCGCAAATGGGGATGCCCTGCCCAGCCGCCCTAAGGCCCTGTCGCGATGCCACGCTCCTGAGAGGGAGGGGCACTAGGCAGGGGAGGGCAGGGTGGGCAGGGCCCTTCCCAAATGGCCTGCATCACCGGGCAAGGTGCCTTTCAGTGGCCTCGTTCCCAGAGTGGTGGGTGCATCCCTGGCCAGGCCGGCTCTGTCCCTGGGGCGAGGCTCCAGCTCCTGGTGATTCATCTCCTCGGGCAGGCCAGGTTGAAGCTGAGGTCCACACAGTGATGCGCCAACAGGCCGCCGAGNTCGTTTCTGCTGCATGATGAAGTCAATCAGCCATATAAATACATATATCTCCTCCCTTTTGGGTCCCCCTTCCCCCATTCCCCTCCCATCTCTCTAGGTCAACACAGAGCATTGCTCTGAGCTTCCTGTTCTTTATAGCAGGTTCTCACTAGCTATATATTTTACACATGGTAATGCCATATATTTTAAATCATCACCAGATTACTTACAATCTTTAATGCAATGTAAATGTCATGTAAATTTTCATGTAGCAATTTCAGGTTTTGCTTTTCTGGAACTTTCTGAAATTATTTGGGATATGTTCAATCTGTGGTTGGTTGAGTCCCCAGAGGTGAAAACTACAGATATGGAGGGTCAACCGTATAGTCAAGGAGACAGACATACAGACACATAATTGAAGCAACACATAAAGTATTGCTTCTATACCTTGTAGAGAGGACAGGGAAAGATGAGACACAGGAGAGAAAGAAATACATTCTGCTGGGAAAGAGGATGTATAAAAGGATGAACTTCCATACCTGGAAATTTGTAGATGTAAATGTTGTCATGTTGGGGGGTGGGGGGTAGATGGGAGGGAGGTCTGAGAAGGAGTACATATCTATACATACAGCTGATTCACTTCATTGTACAGAAGGAACTAGCACAACATTATAAAGCAATTATACACCAAGAAAAACTAAAAATTAAAAAATGTGGTCATATTAAACACAACATATTCCGTATAGTCAAAGCTATGGTTTTTCCAGTAGTCATGTATGGATGTGAGGGTTGGGCCATAAAGAAGACTGAGTGCCAAAGAACTGATGCTTTTGAACTGTATGCTGAAGAAGACTTGAGAGTCCCTTGGACAGCAAGTAGATCAAATCTGATGTTGGGAAAGACTGATGCAGGAGAAGAAAGATGGCAGGGAATGAGATGGTTGAATGGCATCACCAACTCAATGGACTCAATGGACATGAATTTGAGCAAACTCTGGAAGATAGTGAAGGACAGAGATGCCTGGTGTGCTGCAGTCCATGGAGTCACAAAGAGTCAGACAGGACTTACTAACAACAACCTGTTGATGTCATATCTCCCCATAAAATCTGCTCAGGTGTTTTCTAGGAGATTGCAGGTGACATCTCTTATATGCTCCTAATGTTATTCTTTTATTAATTCTTGTTCTGCTTTCCTGTTCATGATTGCTATTAATAAATTAGTTGAAGGATGTTCTCTTTAACCACCTGGAAGCTTCTGCCTCCCTCCCAACAGGCTAACCCTGATGCAATTGACATGCCCACCAGCAGTGTGCCCCTTTCAGATCCCACCCAAGGGGAGACACACAGTGTTCTGTGACCTTTTCCAATCTCCATATTGCAATTTCTTAGCTGCTTCTGATGCACTATTGTTTGTGCACAATTCTCCCAACATCCTGCCTGATTTTTTCCCTTTATAGTCTATCTTCAGCCTCTCCCTCTAATGGATTCAATAGTAGACACTGGCTGTGACATGCACTCTCTAGTTTCTAGATATCTGAACATCACATTTTTCCCTGTTGAGTGTCCTCTGCAACCCTCCTATCCCATGATTTTGTATGACAGTAACTAGATGCTACACAGGGAATATTAGCTCACCAGTTCATGAAAAAGAGCCACTTAGGCTTCATCCCTGCTATAATTCCTAGAAGAGATGATGCATGAATTTGAACTTACTAGACAGGAAAGGTGGAAAAGTCATTCCCAGTAGAGAGAAGCACCTGGGCACAGCACAGAATGTGAGTCAGACAATTTAGTTTAGGCCAGTGAGAAGAGCAGTGTGGCTGGAGAGGGAGTAGAACCAGGTCACAGAAAGCCTTGAGTGCTCTGAATAGAGACAGTAACTTACTTGAGCTGACATTTGGGAACCATTAGCCCATTTTACTTGAAGGAAATAATATAGTCTTAACTGTACACAATGATTACTGTGATCTACAGGGGAAAGAAATGGAGGCTAAGACTACTAGAGAGAGGGCTAGTATTTGGGAGACAGCTGTGATCATTTACAATAGAAAAAAATACTAAAATGTGGTATGGGCTCTGGAGCAGAAATTAGATTCCTAAAAGGTTATAGGCAATTAGAGGACAGTCAAAATTGCCAGATTTTGAGGTTGTCTAACATTGAAGGTGTTGGGTCCATTAGCCAAAACAGGAAGTTGAGCTGAAAAAGCAGGTTTGAGAGTAAAACTAAGGAATAGGGAGAATAAGAAGCCTGTGCAGATATGTCAAGCTTATGAAGCTCATGCTACATGGTAAAGGGAAAAACCTGAATTTGAATATTATTCCTTGAGCTTGATCCCAGGAGGCAGTTGCATTGAAGATTTAGATCTGAATCATTAACATGTAGATGGTGGTTTAAATAAGATCAGTAGATGAGATTGCAAGCTATTCAAAGCGTGAGAGAGAAGAGATGAGAACCAAAGAGGAAAACTTGGGAATGAAAAGTAATTTCTTACACATATTTGCCAGACTAGTATATGATCCTAAAACTCATTTGTCCTGTATTCTCTGTCTTACTCATAAGATTGACTATAAGACCTACAGACTTTCATTCTTTTGGCACATTTTTTAATTTTTGTAAATACCATTTTGTGCCTTTTTTCCCACAGAAAGGCCTGGTAAGCATTGTGTTCTTACTTGTTCTGAAGATGAATGTTCTGTTCAGAAATGAAGCTGAAAACACTGTCCACAAAATTGGCTTTCTGGCAAACAAGATCATGGTACCCTAGTGCCTGGTACTTTTTTGCTTTATAAAGCCAGTGCCATGAGGGTAAATTTCAGCAGGCATGGCATTGGCCCAAGTTGTTTTACTGAAGTAAGAAATGGTCCTTCCAGGGTACTTTCCTTTGATCAAGGTATAAAATATATTGGTTAATGGTGTCAATTTGCAACAGTGGGTCAGGGGGTGTTTGTAACAACTTGATGTCATGGTTTACTGATGACTGAGGTTAATGATTAAAGAAGCCCTTGCCCAGATCTGTCTTGGGGTCTCTGGTTCTGAGGTTCCTGATCCAAGAGAGGAAGTATGGCCTGGAGGAAGAAGCACATTTGAAACTCAAGGCAGGTTCTTCCCACAACCTTTGCTCTGGGGTAGCTTTTGACTACAATGCATATCCTTATCTTAATGCTATTTCTAAATTATGTCATTTTCCTCCAATAAATCATATATTTATAAGCACTGTCATTTTGGGTCCTGAGAGTCTTCTAGAAAAGTCTAAGTCTTCAAGAGACTTTAGAAATTGAACCCTGTCTACCATCATTAGAGCAGTGTCTCTAAGCCAAATTAATTAAGTAGTTGGATCCAAAGAAGCATAGACACTTATCAGCAACTTAATGGTCATTTTAAAACATACAAACATTGATAGTACAAATAAAATGTTCATTTCATTTTTCTATAGCTACAATCAGTCACTAATGGGGCTGTCTTATCAGATTGGATACTGTCACTCTCATTTTCTGTTTTGTGATGATATTCACACCGTATTTTCTGGTTATCACAGCAACCTCCTGAAGCCCAGTCACATATGAATATGACATCATCTAGAGGACAGTAGCTCAATCTAATGTTGAAACTGTGAATGACTTTGAGGTAGTAGTTTGGATCATGTCCAACAAATACTGTTATTTCACTCAAACATTGAAACTATTATGCAGTATCCATGTGAACAGCACTCTGGGGCACTTCGGCACACATTATGGGAGCCACAATACAAAAGAATGGTACTAAGTGAATCCCTTGTTCATAGACAATCTTCCTGTGATAGTCAACAGTTCTAGTATGGTGGTCACAATGTGATGGGGTTGGGGTAAAAGACAGACAGTATTTATTTTTTAAAAGGTCCTATATTCATTTCCTAGAGAAAAAAAATTTTTTTAAGGTGGCTGAAATCAGAAACTTAGATACACCTGAAAAAGAGCTTTCCTCATCAATAAGCAGTCTTGCCACCTAAATAAAACAATGTTATTTCCATGCACTTTCCACTCTGAAAAGCCTGTGGGTAGTCTCTCTACAATGCCTCGGTAGGATAAAGAAGCCAGATTTATCAGGAACAGGTGTTTTCAGCAGGAGAGAGACATATTTCAACAGACCAGGGTTTCTCTTTGTGAAAATTTACCTTTGAAGATGGAGAAGGTAATTTTAGGTCTATAGATAGCTGATCTTTGAAAAATCAATAGAGAAGCTTTCTGAATGAGATTCTTTATTGCATATTGCATGTCTGGTTCTTGCTCTTTGCTGCTCCTAAGGACAGCTATCAACTTTTTCTATTTATTCATTCATTCACTCATTCAGTCATCAAACATTCATTGACTATCAGCTCTGTGCCAGGTGTACTGTTCCAGACACTGTAGAAAATTAAAGAATGGAATGTTGAAATGTAATACCCACAGGAATTTAGAAATTGGGTCATCCTCTACTTTTTAAATGTTATTTTTGATTCTGCAAGCCAGAAGGCATTTAAAAGACTAGTTGTCTCCAACAGAAGCTGAGAAGAAGAATATACCAGTTCAGATGTTCTTTGTTCATTGAGGTGTTTCTGGACATAAATTCTTATTGTTTTGTTTCCAGTGCAGTCATATTTTCCTGTGGTCTTAAAAATGTATCCATGCCATATGTTCTGAGGATATCAGAGGTGACACAGTGGAAGAAGAGAAAACACTGAACTGTGGACTTTTCCCCATTTATCTATGGCAACATCATATTTATCTGTTCTACATATTAGACCTAAAAGAAGTTTTCAGACAAAGGCATTCTCTTAATAAAAGAAGGAAAGTGTAAACTATCAACCTTTTTTCTGCTACCTTCATTAAAAAAAAAAAAATTTAGTCCCTAGCAGGGAAATTACAAATAAATCAAATAACTCTAGACTTCCATGGTCTTGTTCATGTTTGTCAGCTGTTATGGATATACTGGGCTTCCCTGGTCATTTTGTGGTAAGGAATCCACCTGCCAATGCAGGAGCTGCAGAAGACACAGGTTCAATCCTAGGGTCAGAAAGATCCCATGAGGTAGGACATGGCAACCCACTCCAGTACTCTTCCTGGGATAATAACACCTACAGAAGAGCTTGACAGGCTACAGTCCATGGGATCGCAAAGAGTCAAACATGACTTAATTGAATGAGCATGCACATGGTTATGCTATTTATCATCTTGTATGTCCCAGCCAAAACACTTTTCTTTCTAGTTCTTTGGAGGGAATTAATGTGAGCTTATTAACGGAAGCAATAGAGGATATAGTGAGATTATTTTCATCTCACAGGAGGGCATTCAGAGGAGTCTAACAACAAATTAATAGAGGAAAACTTCAGTCATTTTTGTTGGAGTTGAGGACTAATCAATTGTCATTGCCTCTCTATCCCAGTTTTGAGCTCACTGAAAGAAATTAATCAGGAAGATAAAGATGAGTGTATCACCTCTATCACTCCCAAAAACTAGCTTGGAGAATATGGATTTAACTCTCTTAACTAGGTAGACTGTGTGCTGCAGCTCATTGGGTCATAAAGAGTCAGACACAACTGAGCAACTAAACAGAACTGAACTAGGTACACTTGTTAATACTACATCATTGAATGTTAGTCACCCACCTCATTACAAGCACTGCTAGGAAACCACAGGCCTCACCTGAAGGTCAGTTTCCTACATGGCTAAAGGCAGACCAAAGCTTAAGCTCTCAGCATACAAGCATATCCCAAATTGAAAAGAGGGAGTTTCTGTGTTTCCAGTCTCTAGTTACAGCTCCCAGAGGTACTGGGATGGCCAAAAAGTTTGTTCAGCTTCCCGTACCATCTTACAGCAAGCATACTTTTTGGCCAATCCCAATATTAATCAGGAAGTGCTCCTTTTCTCCTGGATAGGGGTGAGTTAGGGAATAGGTTAAGAATCTAGGCATGTATAGGAAAAATGTTTTTCTGGGGGAAACCACAGGAGTGGAAATAAACAATCCACACTGGAACTGAGGACCTGGAATGAGTACTTCCAACTTTGTAGAGGAGCATGTGTGTGTGCATGGGAGGTGAGGACTGCCATATGAATTTATATTATCTACATCTGGATGAAAGTGAAAGAGGAGAGTGAAAAAGTTGGCTTAAAGCTCAACATTCAGAAAACGAAGATCANGGGCTGGACACTGAATTCACCAGGGGAAGCTTAAAGAATATTCATGCCTGGGCTCCACCCCAGAGATTCTGGTTAATTGACCTGGGATATGGCTTCAGCTCCCCCTGAGTATTCTTGTGGGCAGCCCGTGTGAACCACTGCTCTAAAGTCACTCCTGTTTTCTGTTTCTTGGGGCTTGGGGCTCTGCTCTCTGCTCTGTGGGTAGCAGCAAACTTCCCATAAACGATCTGGGCCCAGGCGTTCCATTTGCCCCAGGTTCACAGGTGCCCTGGTTGCCGGGGGGTGGGGGTGGTGACCGTGCCACGTGACAGCCCCAGCCTGGAGCAGGAGACCCGGTTCTACCACTGAGAAGTAACTGGAAGGCGAACTTCTGTGTGCACCAGGACGCACTCTAGAGTGATGCCCGAGGGTGTGGGGCCCCGGGTTCTGCTGCGTACTAGTTGTGTTGGCCTTGGGCAAGTGACTGCACCTGTCTGTGAAGTTGCTGGCATGGAAAGCATGTATGAAAGTAAAAATTGACGGCACAATATGGCTAAGTATTAAATGAGCTAATTGATAGGAAACCCACTTAGAACGATGCCCAGAACCCAGCAAGCTCTCAATAAATGTTACGGCTACTGGGGCTGCTATTATTATTCCTCACTCCGACAACAGCGCAGGTGCGGAGTGCTCACCGAGCTGTCAGGAGAAAAAATCCTCTTTCCTTTTTCAGAACTACTGTTCTCGAAAATCACAGAGAGCCTCGCCCAGAGGCGGGCACAGGTCTGAGCTGGCCAATCAGAGTACACCCATCCAAGGACTTAGATCCAGGGGTAAGCAAAGTGCAGCCAGTCAGGCCTCCGCTTGGGGGAGCTGATGAGCTCAGGGAGTCATCTGAGGTCACCTTTCCCAGGAACGCAGAGAAGAGCAGAGAGGGTGAGAGAGAGGGACTTGGGGACGCCTTTTGAGCCCCTGGGTACAGCCATGCCAGAAGTGACTGCCTCTAGCTGACCCAGTTGAGGGTGCAATCCTTTTGTGCTTATGTTACTTTACACTGGGCTTCTGTTACCTTCTGTCACTTACACGGCTTTAGGTTGGGTTCATAGTCCCTGTTCATCCTCAAGGATTCAATTGAGGCAACGTCCAGGAAGTGGCTTCTTATGCGGAGGTTGGGCCTGAAGGCAACTGTTAAATCAGGGTAATTACCCATAAGTGATGGAGAAGGAAATGGCAACTCACTCCAGTATCCATGGGGTCACAAAGAGTCGGACACGACTAAGTGACTGACGCACACACACACACCCGTAAGTGAAAATCGCACAGAGCAGAATTGCCCTTGACAATTCCTCAGAGATTGAGGAGGACTCAAGAGACATCACAACCAATGCAAAGTGTTCCCCTGAACCTATAAGGGCCATTACTGGGACAGCAGGAAAAACCTATCAGTTTCTGGCCAAGGGTATTCCAGAGTTCATCACACTATTCTTAAAACTTATTTGTCAATTTGAAGTTGTTTCAAAAATAAAGAAAAAAAAACACCACTGGAGGAAAAAAAAAATGAACATTGAAGGGGAAAAAAAGGAAAAGTTTTTGAAGAAAAACTCTCATAAACCGCCTGTCAAATAGTGTATGCCACAGGCATACACCACATTGGAGACACAAGTGGACTTTGAACAACAGCCAGGAGGTGCTCCACCAGGGGTAGAAGAAGGCCACATCTCCTCCCCTGAGCACTAGGTGGACCTGTNAAAACTCTCATAAACCGCCTGTCAAATAGTGTATGCCACAGGCATACACCACATTGGAGACACAAGTGGACTTTGAACAACAGCCAGGAGGTGCTCCACCAGGGGAAGAAGAAGGCCACATCTCCTCCCCTGAGCACTAGGTGGACAGACTTGTGCCCACTTGTGTCAGAAATCTGTATCTTTAAATGCTAAAAACACTAGAGTCACATGTTGCAGGATCAAGACAGAATAAGAAACAGGCAGGGTCTCCCCTCCCTATTCACAGCATCCAAGACAGTTCTTTGTCTCTCTCTCCCCATTTAGTTACTCATCACACACCGTGGGCCCTGGAGAGACAGCTGTGAACAGAATGGACAAAGTCCCTGCCCTCAGGGAGCTTTTCTTCACAGCTCCTGTGACATCATTCAGAGATGTGTGAGGAACCACCCAGCGGGGAGATAGTATCCTCATTTCTTGAAGGCCTCTTGGAGACGGTGCTGGGCTGAGTAGTTCTCAGACTCAGGTGGGCATCTGAATTCCTAGAGGCTATGCTAGAATGCTGAAGGCTGGGCCCCAGCCCAGAGCTGCTGATAGTCAGAGGTGAGGTCTGTGCATCCACGCTTCTAACGTGTTCCCCAGTAATGCCGATGCTGCTGGTCCAGGGAAACTGCTTTGAGAATCACGGCTTTACTGCGAGAGTAATTTCAAGAGTAAGCATTTCAGAAACCTCAGTAATATTATTTGTCATGTTCTCCTTTTCTAGAGGAGACATCAGTGCCCCAGTTTTATTCTCTGTGCCTCCCAACAACTTCATCTCACAGCCTATGCATTCCATGAGGAAAAACTCAAGCTGGAACCCCATTTTCAGCTCCTTCCACCAGTGCCCAACAGTCACCAGGGCTTCCTTTAGCCCAGGCTCTGAGCTCAGACAGCTGACCTGAATCCCGCTCACTCCCGCCGTCCTGTGAGACCCTGGACAGTGGCTTAACCTTCCTAAGGCTCCATGTCCTTATCCGAGAAGCAAGGCTAAGACTAGGACCCTGGGGACTTCCCTGGTGGTCCAGTGGCTAAGACGCCAAGCTCCCAACGCATGGGCCTGGGTTTGATGCCTGGTCAGAGAACTAGATCCCACAAGCCGCAACTGAGTTCACATGCCACAGCTGAGAACCGATGCAGCCAAAAAAAAAGACTAAGACCCTGGCACCGCAAGTCTAGAGCTGAGAGAAACTCCCTTCTAGAACAGTCTGCCAGGGGCTATGTGACATCAATAGCACCAACAGTGCCCACCTGAGTCTGAGAACTACTCAGCCCTGCACCATCTCCAACAGTGCTATTGATGGATAAAATAAGCCCCAACCTTCAACAAAATAAAGCTGACAAAAATTGGCCATTTCAAAGCTCAGACCTCTTTTCTATTTTCCAAGAGCCTGAACACACCTTCAGGCAGCTGGAGTTTCCAGGTTTCTGAAAAGCCCACCTGAATGGATCCTTTCATGATACAAATGTATTTTGCCAGATTGAGAAACTGAAGCTCAGGGCAATAGGCTCTAAGCAAGGGGGATAAATTCCCCAAGGTTACCCCACTGGGACATGGAAAAGCAGGACACATGGGTCTGTTTCTGGGTAAAATCTCCAGCTCTTAACCACTGCTTCAGACTTTCTCCAAAATCCCTTCTTTTCTCCTTTGCACCTCACAGGCTGAGCCAGGGAGGGCTGGGTTTGAGTCGCTTAGGGATTGGGCCCTAGTTTCCTTATACATAAAGCACCACACAGCTGACCTTGATAAGACATCAGTTCTATGCCAGGCACTGCAATAAGCACCGAACATGGATCAATCCATTTGATTTTCACAACTTCCATAAAGTCAGATACAGTTATTGTCACCACTTTACCGGCTAGAAAATGGAGAGGTGAACTAATGTGCTCACCTGCCTTTCAAAGCTTCCACAGGGACTAGGGATAACACAAGTGAATACCGCACACCTAGTAGGCGCTTGTCCATGGAATGGCGCCACCACGCACCAGCTGTGTGACCTTAGACAAATTACTTAACTTCTCTGAGCCACAGACACACAAGTGCGCTATGAGAGTCAGCTGAAAGCACTGGCTGCAATGCCTAGCACATGGTAGGAGTCGTTATTGATCAGCATCATAGTCATTGGTGGTAGCAAATCTTTGTCTTATGAAAGTAGATTTAATTTTAGGAAATAGCTAAAATTCCAGTGGGATTGAGTCTGGTGACTAATGCCAATGGTCAAACAGAAATGTCATTTTTAAACCAAAACAAAGTGTAGTTACAAAGTCTCAAGCTTGTTTTTCTTTGTGGAGAGGTTTGGTGCTCTGGTGTCAGAGCAGAAGGTACCAGAAGATATCTGTGTTCTTTAAAAAAATTTTTTGGGGGGGTATTTATTTGAATGTTCTAGGCCTTAGTTGCAGCATTTGGGATCTTTTTTTGTTTTTGTTTTTGTTGTTAATTGCAGCATAAGAACTCTTAGTTACGGCATGTGGGATCTAGTTCCCTGACCAGGGATCAAACCCAGGTCCCCTGTATTTGGAGTGCAAAATCTTAGCCACTGGACCACCACGCAAGTCCCTATGTGTGTTCTTGACATGAATCTTATCACTAAATTCCCACTTTCAGCAAAATCTTGATGGCCAATCCTAAACCTACCCATCCTTGGCCCAAATCTAAACACTGACACATCTCTAAGTTTCCCACCCATGCTTACACTGTGAAAAGTGAAAGTGAAACTCACTCAGTCATGTTCCGACTCTTTGCGACTATGGAAGGGACCATGGACTATGGAATTCTCCAGGCCAGGATACTGGAGTGGGTAGCCTTTCCCTTCTCCAGAGGCTCTTCCCAACCCAGGGATCAAACCCAAGTCTCTGGCATTGCAGGCAGATTCTTTGCCAGCTGAGCCACCAGGGAAGGTCCCCAACAAAACTCTGAAGGTTCTTTTTATTCTTTTCTGTGTTTCATTTGGCTATTTTCTGTTTCTATCTTGATCTGGACCCAGACTAACTCTCCAAGGATTAAAAACCTGTCACTGCATTCAAAGTGTACAAAATGTGAATATATTCTCCTCAAAGTAACTAAGTAAATGTTAAACTTTTTAATTAAAATTATTTTTCATGTATGTTTTGAAAAATGACTTTTCCTCAAATATATTAAAAATTATATATATTAAAATTTGAAGGCAAATATAGTTTATACTTGATAAATATCCCCCAATTCATCAAATTTAAATGGTTTTTAGAAGTTTTAATTTCATCTTATTTAACACTTTTAGGAAAACTGAACTGTTCTTAAAGTATCATCCAATGTTGCAGTAGTTGCCAACATGAAGAACTGCTACCATGCTTCACAANTTATACTTGATAAATATCCCCCAATTCATCAAATTTAAATGGTTTTTAGAAGTTTTAATTTCATCTTATTTAACACTTTTAGGAAAACTGAACTGTTCTTAAAGTATCATCCAACGTTGCAGTAGTTGCCAACATGAAGAACTGCTACCATGCTTCACAAGTCACGTCCAGACTTATGCAGGTGCACATTACCACGAATTAATAGTCTATAGTGCTCCTCAGCTCCCATGTGCAACAGGTACAGAGACAATGCTGATTCAGGAGACCCTTCAGAACAGGAAAAAAAGCAACTAAATGGACACTTAGATCTGAGAAGTGAATTTACCTTTTTTTTTTCACGTTAAAGTTTCTGCTGCTCAGATCTGCCCTCCAACTCAGGAGCAGAGTCCATCTCTGGTGTCCACCAAAGCTCGGCCCACACGCCTCCTACAGGCGGGTTCAGGAATCTTTGCTTTTGAGAAGAGTGGACCAGAGAGAAGTGTCTCTGGGACCACAGCAGGGTTGGAACCTGGATGTTTAGGGTCACAGCCCTCTGAGCCCCAGGCTCCCCATGGTTCTCAGCTCGGATGTGTTTGAGGTTAGAGATTCCCTCTGAAGGGTGGCTCTTAGGCAGGGTCGCTGCAGTCCTGGCAAGGCAGTTATGGCACCCACTACTACATTGCGTCAAGTTCTTTGTTGCTTGGAAACATGTTCTTAAGCTGTGCCCTTTACCTGGAACATTCTCTTTCCTAGTCTTTGAAATCCTTCAGATCTCAGTTTAAAATCCCCTTCTCAAGGACTTCCCTGGTGATCCAGTGGCTAAAACTCTGTACTCCCAATGGAGGGGGCCTGGGTTCCATTCTTGGTCTGGGAATCAGATTTCACAAGCTGCAACTAAGACCTGGCATGACCAAATATTATAAATAAATTAAAAAAAATTTTTTTAATTCCCTTCTCAGCCTCTAAATCCAGACTGGTCCCCCCTGCTAGTCTCATGGAACCCAGTTCTTTCCTTTCCTGGCAGTTATTAGAATTAATAATAATGATATCATTATAAATGGGCTTCCCTGGTAACTTGCATATTCATTGTTCTCTTCCATTTCTCACAAGAATGGAAGCTCCATGAGGGCAGGGACCACATCCTTTTGTCCATCATTGTATAACCAGTGCTGTTTGGCACACAGAGTTGGTACCCAGGAAATGCTTGCTGATGACTCTCAGCTGTGAGTTTCCTCACCTTTAATATCAAGGTGTTGCTATCTGCCTCCGTGGAGGGAGAATGGGAACAATGACCTGATGCACAGTAGGTGGTCAATAAATGCTGCTCCTGTTATCACACATTCAGGGGCAGATGAGGACTGAGGAATCTTAGCAGTGGGGACTTAAGGGTTATTTAGGGTTGGATGTGGAGAAGGAAATGGCAACCCACTCCAGTACTCTTGCCTGGAAAATCCCATGGCTGGAGGAGCCTGGTAGGCTACAGTCCATGTGGTCACAAAGGTTCGGACACGACTGAGTGACTGAGCAAGGGTTGGATGGATGTCGTGGAATACAGAGGGCAACCCGGGAGGAGGGAACAGCTGCAGCACAAGTATGGAGAGGAAGCACAAAGGCAATAAGTAAACCTGCGGGGCTGGATGGAGAGGAGGGTTTGAGACAGCCCTGTAGTGAGAAAGGCAGACTGGGGCCAGGTCAGGGAAAGCCTGGAACACCAACCCAGCACACTTAAACCTGATCGTGGGGCCACAATGATGCTTTTGGAGCAAAGGTGTGAACTGAAGAAGCACCGTTTTAGGAAGATTATGTACAGCAAATTGGGACCAGGTGGGCCAAGGAAGTGGAGAAAAACAAAAAGACTGTTTCGTTCAAAATCCAGCTAATCATTGCTACTGCTGCTTTTGCTGCTGCTGCTAAGTCGCTTCAGTCGTGTCCGACTCTGTGCGACCCCATAGACAGCAGCCCACCAGGCTCCGCCGTCCCTGGGATTCTCCAGGCAAGAACACTGGAGTGGGTTGCCATTTCCTTCTCCAATGCATGAAAGTGAAAAGTGAAAGTGAAGTCACTGAGTCATGTCCAACTCTCAGCGACCCCATGGACTGCAGCCCACCAGGCTCCGCCCATGGGATTTTCCAGGCAAGAGTACTGGAGTGGGGTGCCATTGCCTTCTCCAATCTAATCATTATGACCATATAAAACATAAAAAGGCTGAGAGCAAAAGCTCTGACAGGAGACAGTTCTGGTTATCATCTGGCCGATGCTAAGCAGGTCACTTCATTTCTCTGGGCCTCAGTTTCTCCACCTATAAAATAGAAATAATAATCTCTACCTAGAACTGGACATGGGACAACAGACTGGCTCCAAATAGGAAAGGAGTACGTCAAGGCTGTATATTGTCACCGTGCTTATTTAACTTTTATGCAGAGTACATCATGAGAAATGCTGGACTGGAAGAAACACAAGAATCAAGATTGGAATCAAGATTGCCAGGAGAAATATCAATAACCTCAGATATGCAGATGACACCACCCTTATGCCAGAAAGTGAAGAGGAGCTAAAAAGCCTCTTGATGAAAGTAAAAGAGGAGAGNTATGCAGGTCAGGAAGCAACACTTAGAACTAGACATGGAACAACAGACTTGTTCCAAATAGGAAAAGGAGTACGTCAAAGCTGTATCTTGTCACCCTGCTTATTTAACTTATATGCAGAGTACATCATGAGAAATGCTGGACTGGAAGAAACACAAGCTGGAATCAAGATTGCCAGGAGAAATATCAATAACCTCAGATATGCAGATGACACCACCCTTATGGCAGAAAGTGAAGAGGAGCTAAAAAGCCTCTTGATGAAAGTAAAAGAGGAGAGTGAAAAAGTTGGCTTAAAGCTCAACATTCAGAAAATGAAGATCATGGCATCCGGTCCCATCACTTCATGGGAAATAGATGGGGAAAGAGTGGATACTGTCAGACTTTATTTTGGGGGGCTCCAAAATCACTGTAGATGGTGATTGCAGCCATGAAATTAAAAGATGCTTACTCCTTGGAAGAAAAGTTACCAACCTAGATAGCATATTGAAAAGCATAGACATTACTTTGCCTGCTAAGGTCCATCTAGTCAAGGCTATAGTTTTTCCATTAGTCATGTATGGATGTGAGAGCTGGACTGTGAATAAGGCTGAGTGCCAAAGAATTGATGTGTTTGAACTGTGGTGTTGGAGAAGACCCTTGAGAGTCCCTTGGACTGCAAGGAGATCCAACCAGTCCATTCTGAAGGAGATCAGCCCTGGGATTTCTTTGGAGGGAATGATGCTTAAGCTGAAACTCCAGTACTTTGGCCACCTCATGCAAAGAGTTGACTCATTGGAAAAGACTCTGATGCTGGAAGGGATTGGAGGCAGGAGGAGAAGGGGATGACAGAGGATGAGATGGCTGGATGGCATCACTGACTCGATGGACAGGAGTCTGAGTGAACTCTGGGAGTTGGTGATGGACAGGGAGGTCTAGTGTGCTGCAATTCATCGGGTCACAAAGAGTCAGACACGACTGAGTGACTGAACTGAACTGAAATACTTATGATATAGTTAAAATAACTTTCAAAGGCAACTTACATTTAATTATGTAAAAATAAGAAAATGATTTGTTTAGAATATGTCTTTTGGTAGAAAATAAATAAATGAGGTCATGTGACCTCTACACATAGCTTTCCCTGTGAAAAAGTTAGTTGAGAAAGATCTCACAATGATAGATACACTTTTCTCCATCATGGCTTTCAAAGTTTGTACACAGAGTTCATCACCGATAGCTTCCACTGATGATCAATTGCCCTGCCTGAGCACCCTCACATTAATTTAGCTTTCTGCACAGTCTGGCACTTGATGACCTCATCCCCTCAACAACCAAGTATTCAACCTTCTTAGATTAATTCAGTGCACAGTAGGTATTCCAGGCACCTACAGGATCTAGCAAAGAAGAAAACTGCTGTGACTTTATAGAGTCCATATTGTCCATTTTAGATCTCTACAGAAAAAGCTCATCAACAAGTCAGAGATGTTATCTTACTTCAAATTTTTCACCTCTCCACTGATTAAAGAACAAATACTTTGACATACAAGCTTCTCCTTACACATTTTCAGCTTCATTCATTACTCCTCTACAGATATCCCATACTATCAGCCCCATTTAATTACTAACTCTTCCTCAAACTCATCATGTAATGTCATTGCTTTAATTATTTGCATAGGGTGTTTCCTCTACCTGGACTACCAGTCGTTTCATTCTCTTTCAGAAAATGCTGATTCATCATTCAACATTTCTGAGTGAAAGGAAAAAAGAGGAGAGAGAGTTGGAAGAGAGCAAGGGAAAGAAGAAGGAAAGGAAATGCTGATGTTCTCTTTGCAGTATTTGATTCTCCTCAGGTTTGGTTGTATCTGGACTGGATTTTCCCTCATTATTCAACAATATTTACTAAAAACTAACCAAGTAACTAAGTTTGCTATTTCATTCTCACTTGAATCAGGGTTAGCTTTGTGACTTTCTTTGGTGAATAGAATATAGCAGATGTAGCACTATGCCAGTCCAGGGTCCAGCGTTTATGGACTTGGCAGCTTGAGCTTCCTTCTCTTGGAACCCAATTACCATACACTAGGGAAGCTGGTCTAGACTAATAGAAGAAGAGACACCATGTGGAGGGGAACTCAGCTGCTTAGCCAACAACCAGCTTGCCTGAAAAACATGTGAATGAGGCCACCTTGGACTTTTCAGCCACAGCTCAGCTGCCAACTGAATGCAAAGGACTGGCCATAAACTCACAGAATTGGAAGAAAAAAAAGAAGATTCTGTTATATTTAGTCAGTAAGTTTGGGGGTATTTTGTTATCCCATCATAGATAAATGAAATATTATGCAACTGATGCTATGCCAGTCACTAAGGACAAAAGGTAAAAGTATACATTCCAGAAGAAATCAGTTATGGGTAGAAGAGATGGCTATATAAATATTTAATGACATATTACAAAAACATGTATAAATAAGTATGATGAAATCTGTCTTATCACTAACCTATTTTTTTTGGTGCAGAACATAGAAATACATCTTCCTTTACAGTGGAAATAAATTAAAACAAAACAAATAAGTAGTGAGATGGTCCACAGACCAGCAGAGAGGTTTCTTGGCAGAATCCCATAGATTTTTCAGATCTGTCCTTTCCTTAGTCATTAAATAATCATGAAGCATGAGTCTGAAAATTCCTTGCTAATTTCCACTTGGCAACATGAGAAGGCAAAAGGAATTGTGAGAGAAGTTCTAATTTTTGTCTCTCCAGTTTCTTCCAGAGTCCTCCAAATTAGTTTTTTATTAAAGGAGTATTAATAATTTCCAATCAAGTTTTCTAGTGCCAGAAGGAAGCTTTCTTTTTGATTCAGTACATGTATGAAAATTGAGAATGTACAGAACAGAAAAACATGATTTCTTAGCTGGCATTATTATCCCCAAAGAATGTGTTGGCCTCAAAGCTAGTCCATTATATTAAGCACCTTCTTTTTTTTTTTTTTAAACTTTATTTTACTTTACAATACTCTATTGGCTTTGCCATACGGATTCATGTCAATGTAAGCACCTTCTTTGTGTTCAGCTCTCTGCTGGTCATGATGATAGAAGAGAGGCAAGATACATATGCTAGAGAAAACATATGCAAACATATTAGCAAACTTGTTTGCCAGAAAGTGATTTATTCTGCTCCTGTGAAAGGCCAAGGACTATACTAAAACACCCTGAGGATGGTGGAAGTGGATTCAAAGTGTATTAGGCACAGCTTGGACCCTCTAGAGAGGTGAAGAAAACACCTCTGTATAAACACTAGCTCCATAGGCTGCTGATACTATTAGTAGTACTATTATCACTATTAATAATTTGATGACAGTTCTACAATAATGGCTTCCCCCAGGGCTCAGTGGGTAAAAAATCCACCTGCAATGAAGGAGACTCAGGAGACATGTGTTTGATCCCTGGGTTGGGAATATCCCCTGCAGAAGGAAATGGAAACTCGCTCCAGTATTCTTGCATGGAAAACCCCATGGACAGAGGAGCCTTGTAGTCTATAGACCATGAGGTCACAAAGAGTCGGACACGAATGACTGACTGAGAACTACTTGCACTATGACAGTAGTGGGAATAATTCCATATAAACGTGCTTCACATTCAAAATGAAACTAACATCGCAGTAAATTCTGTAGGAAATAAAATTTACACCAAGGCAGATGCATTTTAAGCTGTCTCTAATTTCAGGGAATAGGTTTCTACATTAATGAAATGCTACAAACACTGACATATTTTCTAAAATGAATCTCATGAGAGTTTTTGTTTCAGTGCAAACACACAGCAAATAAGATACTATGGCTGCATCTGTTCTTGTTTAGTCTTAACCAACCTAGACAGCATATTCAAAAAAAGAGACATTACTTTGCCAACAAAGGTCCATCTAGTCAAGGCTTTGGTTTTTCCAGTAGTCATGTATGGATGTGAGAGTTGGACTGTGAAGAAGGCTGAGCGCCCAAGAATTGATGCTTTTGAACTGTGGTGTTGGAGAAGACTCTTGAGAGTCCCTTGGACTGCAAGGAGATCCAACCAGTCCATCCTAAAGGAGAGCAGTCCTAGGTGTTCTTTGGAAGGAATGATGCTAAAGCTGAAACTCCAATACTTTGGCCACCTCATGCGAAGAGTTGACTCATTGGAAAAGACCCTGATGCTGGGAGGGATTGGGGGCAGGAGGAGAAGGGGATGACAGAGGATGAGATGGNGATGTGAGAGTTGGACTGTGAAGAAGGCTGAGCGCCCAAGAATTGATGCTTTTGAACTGTGGTGTTGGAGAAGACTCTTGAGAGTCCCTTGGACTGCAAGGAGATCCAACCAGTCCATCCTAAAGGAGAGCAGTCCTAGGTGTTCTTTGGAAGGAATGATGCTAAAGCTGAAACTCCAATACTTTGGCCACCTCATGCGAAGAGTTGACTCATTGGAAAAGACCCTGATGCTGGGAGGGATTGGGGGCAGGAGGAGAAGGGGATGACAGAGGATGAGATGGCTGGATGGCATCACTGACTCGATGGACAAGAGTTTGAGTGAACTTCAGGAGTTGGTGATGGACAGGGAGGCCTGGCGTGCTGCAATTCATGGAGTCGCAAAGAATCGGACGCGACTGAATGACTGAACTGAACTGAATGGATTTTTAAATATTGTTATTAGTGAGCATCATCTTTCAACCTCAGAGAGACCAGCTTGCCTAAAAGTTGAGCTTACAGTTCTTCAGCCCTCCATGGACTTCCAAGACGTTCAGGAAAAGACTGATTTGATTTCTCAAGGGTAATGAAGGATTGAGCTGTTTAAGTTGGTGCCCCAAGGGCAGTATCTTCTGAGAACTCACTTTTAGCATTTTAAACACACACTGAGGGTCTCTGTTTACAGCGCGTGTTCATTCTACTGCTTTATTGACACTTGTGGACTTTGCGTTGTTTCTGCATGTCAAGATTCTCCTGTGGATTCATTTTTAATTGTGGCCAGGCTTTAAAAGCCTGACATTACTTTTTAAAAAATCCAATCAAACAGGTTCTCAGAGACCTATTTAAGTTGTGAGGTGTCAACATGATACTTTCCTGCATGCACCATGATTTTATTTATTTTTATAATACTCTAAAACATAGATAAAGAGAAATCACTGTATACTTTTATTTGAAATGTCTTTTTATTATTTTAAATACATCAAAATTTAAAATTAAAACTCAGAAGGAATTAAAATTTGTTTCTATCACAAAAATATAGATGTGGTTTCTCTGTGGCTCAGAGGTTAAAGCGTCTGCCTCCAATGCAGGATACCCAGGTTCGATCCCTGGGTCAGGAAGATCCCCTGGAGAAGGAAATGGTAACCCACTCCAGTATTGTTTGGAGAATCCCATGGACAGAGAAGCCTGGTAGGCTACAGTCCACAGGGTCGCAAAGAGTTGGACACAACTGACCAAGCTTGAAAGGTTCTCAAATCTTGCTGAAGTGTTTAATAGACTTAATTAAAGCAGGATTTTACACATGTTAGAAAAGAAAGAAAGTGAAGTCACTCAGTTGTGTCTGACTCTTTACGACCCCATGGACTGTAGTCTGCCAGGCTCCTCCATCCATGGGATTTTCCAGGCAAGAATACTGGAGTGGATTGCCATTTCCTTCTCCAGAAGATCTTCCCGACCTAGAGACTGAACCCACATCTTCCACATTGTAGGCAGACACTTTACTGTCTGAGGTACCAGGCAAGTCCAGGTTTACACATGTTGAACTTCACTTGAAAATAAAAATAAGACCAGTAAAGACACATAAAAAGAAACAGTGAAACATAGGTACAGGAAAATGCTGTATCTTCATGGTTGCATCAGTTAGATTTGTTGCATAACAATCCACCCTAATACTTGTGTGTGTGTATGTGTGTGCGTGTGTGCGCGCGTGTGCATGCATGTGTGCACACTCATTTAGTTGTGTTCAACTCTTTGTGATTCCATGGACTGTAGCCCACCAGGCTCTTCTGCCCATGGGATTTTCCAGGCAAGAATACTGGAGTGGGTTGCCACTTCCTTCTCCAGCAGATCTTCCCAACCGAGGGACTGAACCCACCTCTGTTGTGTCTCCTGCACTAACATGTGGGTTTTTTACCACTGTGCCATGTGATAAGAATAATACCTGCTCATAGAACTGTTATCATGATAAAATAAGCTTTTGAGGGCAAAGTACTCATCCCAGTGCCGGGCACATAGTATGTGCTCAATAAATATTTGCCAGTATTGTTTCTATTAGCCTAAAAAACCCAGCCAGAGGCAGAATGTAGTGGCTTAAAACAACAATTTTTTAATAGTTGACAATTATGTGAATCAGCATCTTGGGCTGGGCTCAGCTGGACCAATCCCCCTGCTTTACTTTCCTGAGAGCATTTATACAGTTGCAGTCAGATGGTGGATCAGCTGAAGGCTAGTCATCTTGGATGGCCTCACACTCATTCCTGGCATTTGGCAAGCTGTTAATACGGGGGTAGTGTTGCTCTCATGTGTCTGATGATTGGCTTGATGTCAGCTGGGGTGATGCCTACCTGCCTTTCATCATCTAGTAGTTCATTCTCATGATGGTGGAAAAGAAAACTTTTCAAGCTTCTGCTCACATTATGTTTGCTAGTTTCACACTGACCCAAGAAAGCTAAGCTCTTGTGAAGAGGTGGAGAAATAAAGAATTCCTTTTGATGGGAGGAACTTCAAAGAATTTGTGGCCATTTTCTACATTTGAACAAAATACTCATAACGTTTTTTTAATAATTTCCATGTCTGATTTTAAAATATAAATATCTAAATCTGTTTTGTACCACACAACCTTATTATGTGCTAAGCAATTTTATGTGAATTATCTTTTGTCATTTTCACAATGCCATGTGCTAGATAATGTAATTCATTGCTATTTATAAATGATGAAATAACACAAAGTAAGCTGTCTAATATAATACAGCTTTTGTGACATGAAGTCAGGATTCTAACCTATTAAGTTCAAAACTAGAGTTGATTTTCTTATCCAGGACTGTGCATACAGAGGTTGAATTATTTCTCCTTTTAGTGAGATAAAAGTTTAAGACTAGGACTGATAATTTAGCAGATGAATTGAAGATAATTATATTTAATTAAGGTTCAGATGTGTATTTTTCACATTTTAACATGTCTGAAATAAAATTCATCTTGCATTTGCTGCATATCATCATGTAGTTAGCTGTACTATTTTTTTTTCTGTCAGTGCTACATAAAATAATGGTGTATCTGCTATCTACAGTAACTTATATTCAATAAACATGATAGTATCATCACAGGTTACTTGGTTAACTTAGAGCATCAATATATTCAGCAACAAAGAAGGTTAAGCAAAAGGATCTCAATTCAAGCCCAGTGGCTTAGATATTGCTTAATTTATACAAAATGATGAACAAAACTTACTATATGCCCAAGTGTTGGCATTTCTTTGCCAACATCTATGCATGCCTGCTAAGTCACTTCAGTTGTATTCAACTCTTTGCAATCCCATGGGCTGTAGCCTGTCAGGCTCTTCTGTCCACGGCATTCTCTAGGCAAGAATACTGGAGTTGGTTGCCATGCCCTTCTCCAGGGAATCTTTCTGACTCAGGAATTGAACCTCTGTCTCTTACATCTCCCATATTGGCAGGCAAGTTCTTTATCCCTAGCGCCATCTGGGAAGCCTGCCAACATCTGTATCTATATGTAAGTGATATCATCTGTGTCTAAATGATATCGTTTTGAATGAGAATGTTAGTTTTGATGATGTTTGTCACATAAAGCCAAGAAAGGCTCTTGAAACGACAGTTTCTGAACACATTATAGGTTATTTGTCTCTGTTATGTACACATCGCTGGTTTATCCACTAAGCATTTTGCTCATTTGAACTATTCTGCAAAAACTCAATATATTAAAAACTAATGAACTCAGAACTGTACTATTTAATTAGGTCTTGAGGAGTATTTTGAAAGAGATGTGAATACCAGACCACCTGACCTGCCTCTTGAGAAACCTATATGTAGGTCAGGAAGCAACAGTTAGAACTGGACATGGAACAACAGATTGGTTCAAAATAGGAAAAAGACTACGTCAAGACTGTATATTGTCACCATGCTTATTTAACTTATATGCAGAGTACATCACGAGAAACGCTGGGCTGGAAGAAGCACAAACTGGAATCAAGATTGCCAGGAGAAAAACATCAATAACCTCAGATATGCAGATGGCATCATGCTTATGGCAGAAAGTGAAGAGGAACTAAAAAGCCTCTTGATGAAAGTGAAAGAGGAGAGTGAAAGAAAACAAAGATCATGGCATCTGGTCCCATCACTTCATGGGAAATAGATGGAAATAGTGGAAACAGTGTCAGACTTTATCTTTTGGGGCTCCAAAATCATTGCAGATGGTGATTGCAGCCATGAAATTAAAAGATGCTTACTCCTTGGAAGGAAAGTTATGACCAACCTAGATAGCATATTCAAAAGCAGAGATATTACTTTGCCAACAAAGGTCCATCTAGTCAAGGCTATGGTTTTTCCAGTGGTCATGTACGGATATGAGAGTTGTACTGTGAAGAAAGCTGAGCACCGAAGAATTGATGCTTTTGAACTGTGGTGTTGGAGAAGACTCTTGAGAGTCCCTTGGACTGCAAGGAGATCCAACCAGTTCATTCTAAAAGAGATCATTCCTGGATGTTCTTTGGAAGGAATGATGCTAAAGCTGAAACTCCAATACTTTGGCCACCTTATGCGAAGTGTTGACTCATTGAAAAAGACTCTGATGCTGGGAGGGATTGGGGGCAGGAGGAGAAGGGGACGACCGAGGATGAGATGGCTGGATGGCATCACTGACTCAATGGACATGAGTTTGGGTGAACTCTGGTAGTTGGTGATGGACAAGGAGGCCTAGCATGCCGCCATTCATGGGATTGCAAAGAGCCAGACACAACTGAGCGACTGAACTGAACTGAGGAGTATTAGAGTTAAGCA
Organism: Neotragus pygmaeus; assembly: GCA_006410875.1. Classification (NCBI taxonomy): domain Eukaryota; kingdom Metazoa; phylum Chordata; class Mammalia; order Artiodactyla; family Bovidae; genus Neotragus; species Neotragus pygmaeus. The sequence goes on along the minus strand of SJYV01026595.1, from coordinate 546,138 downwards.
GGCATTTAGAGAAAGACAGCAGTGACTGGGAGCAGGGGCTCTGGAATTTGATTTCCTGAGTTTGTATCTAACTGTGGTTGAGTTGCTGTTATTATTATGGTGAAATCACTTCACATATATGTAAGACTGTAGGCTATTAGTATCTGCCCCTTGGGTATAAGACCTGGTAAATAGTCACTGTTGTTACTGGCACATCTCCTCCCATAGGAGAGCTCTTGGGGTGGTAGGGTCCTGTATAAGGGTAGAGTTTATAAACTATGGAGTGGCATCTTTAGAGGGCAGATGTAGAGAAATGACTTGTGGACACAGAAAGGGAAGGAGAGGCTGGGACATTCTGGGAGAGTGGCATTGACACACTACTGTGTGTACAATGGATAGCTAGTGGAAAGCTGCCATATAGCACAGGGAACTCAGCTCAGTGCTCTGTGATGACCTAGGTGGGTGGGATAGGAGATGAGTGGGAGGGAGGCTCAAGAGGGAAGGGCTATATGTATACATATAGCTGCTTCACACTTTTTTATAGTAGAAATGAGCAACATTGTAAAGCAATTATACTCCAACTTAAAAAAATAAAATCATAAAAAAACATAACCAAGCAAACAGCAGCAATATTTATTAAGTGAAAATGTTATATACTTACTAAGCAGATAATGGCTCTGTACTATGCAGAGGGAAAACAAAAAGTAGGACATCAAATTTTCCCTTTCAAAAGACTTATAGTAACTAAAGAAACAGAGGGAAAAAACAGAATGGGAAAGAATAGAGATCTTTTCAAGAAAATTGGCTATACCAAGGGAACATTTCATGCAGAAATGGGCTCAATAAAGGATAGAAATAGTATGGACCTAACAGAAGCAAAAGATATTAAGAGGTGGAAAGAATATCCTGAAGAACTGTACAAAAAAGATCTTCATGACCCAGATAATCATGATGATGTGATCACTAATCTAGAGCNGCAGTCCAAGGGACTCTCAAGAGCCTTCTCCAACACCACAGTTCAAAAGCATCAATTCTTCGGTGCTCAGGCTTCTTCACAGTCCCACTCTCACATCCATACATGACTACTGGAAAAACCATAGCCTTGACTAGATGGAAATGCATAATTTTTAGTTAATGTTTGATTGTTAGACTCTACCCAGTGTTTATCTATTTAAAATTTGTGATGCTGTCATGGTCTCTGGTTATGACTCTGCATTTTCCCTGGCCTAACTTCCAGTATTCTCTTGGTTTCCATGTCCTAATTTTTCTCCTCATCTTGAGATTCAGGGTTCAGGGGTGCTCAGAGGCTCTCACTCCATCGCTAACACCATTTCTGACTCATCTCTGCTCTGTTATCTGCAGACTCTATTCTCATTAAGGACATTGGCTTGGTGTCTGTTCCTGAGGTTCAGACTGCACTGGTGAAGTATTCTTTTCTATTGTAATGGTACCAGGAACTCCACCAGGCAGTGAGCCTCACTCAGAGTACAAGAGATGTGTCCTTTTTGTTATCAGAAATCAAAATTAAAGGGACAATTCCATTGTTTTTTCCCCTCCATCTTCAGGTGTCAGGTGAGAGATGGGGAGGGGCAGGAGCAGGACACAGAAATGGACACAATTCTTTAGTCCTGCTTTTTTTGTTTGTGTGGTTGGTTGGGTCTTGCTTCTCTTCCAAATCTTCTTTTTTCTAGCACAGCTCAAATGGTTTCTGGACTTGGGTCAGGGGTAGAAGCACGGGTGAGCTTTACCAAATTGCTTTTATTTTCAAGACTTTTTGGTCATACATTCAGTTCAGTCGCTCAGTTGTGTCCTCTTTGCAACCCCATGAATCGCAGCATGCCAGGCCTCCCTGTCCATCACCAACTCCCGGAGTTTACCCAAACCCATGTCCATCGAGTCAGAGATGCCATCCAGCCATCTCATCCTCAGTCATCCCCTTCTCCTCCTGCCCCCAATCCCTCCCAGCATCAGAGTCTTTTCCAATGAGTCAGCTCTTCTCATGAGGTGGCCAAAGTACTGGAGTTTCAGCTTTAGCATCATTCCTTCCAAAGAAATCCCAGGG
>SJYV01026595.1:529251-543004 GCA_006410875.1 Neotragus pygmaeus | reverse complement strand
CCTGGGATTTCTTTGGAAGGAATGATGCTAAAGCTGAAACTCCAGTACTTTGGCCACCTCATGGGAAGAGCTGACTCATTGGAAAAGACTCTGATGCTGGGAGGGGTTGGGGGCAGGAGGAGAAGGGGATGATCGAGGATGAGATGGCTGGATGGCATCACGAACTCGATGGATATGAGTCTGAGTGAACTCCGAGAGATGGTAATGAACAGGGAGGCCTGGCCTGCTGCGATTCATGGGGTCGCAAAGAGTCGGACACGACTGAGCGACGGAACTGAACTGAATGTGGGGCTTCTCATAGAATTCCTTCTATTCATGCCTCTGCTAATAGTAGGTTGTAGAGCACCCTAAAAAAGCACTCTAGCATCTCATGCCCTCTTCTGATAGAGCACCACCATTTCTCCCTGGAGGGGTGTTCTGATCTCACTCATTCCGCATGCATTCCCCTCTCTGTTATCAGGCTCCCTGTGATCTCACAGGCTAGTCCAACCTTCCCTTCCCTTTCCTGGTCCTTATCCCTCAGACATAAGGTCAGTTTCAACTGTCTTAAGACATCTTTCCCAAGCATATATCTTCTTTGATGAGCTAAAACTTAATTCCTTCTATTTTTATTTGTTTAGGACTTGTTTCATGATTGTTACATTTTCTCCTACAAGAATATGTCGCTTGAATGTAATGATCATGCCACATACTCTATTTACATGCTATGAATTGTTTATCATGTTATTAGTACATGGTAGTGCTAAATACTGATTCATCATTCTACACTGGTTTAAAATGGAACATGAAAGTTTAAACAATGTTATAAATTGTTTTCTAAGTTTCAACAACAGTTTTGGTTTGTGTTTCCTGGACACATAAAAGGTTTCTGAAAACGCAAAACTGAATAAACCTAATTTCCTAAATTTTTACCAAATGATTTATAATTAAATATTGATCATAGATATGAAAGGCTTTTAAATTTTCTGAGGGAACAGTCTGGTTTGCTTCTGTGTATTTGTGATTACTTTTTTTCATCACGTTATGCTGTTTTCTGAGGCAGCTGTCCTTGCCATTTTAAAGGTCTCTTTACAAGGCATGGATAGAAAAATATGTTAATAAAGCAAAGAAAGACCAGTACACCATGAATATAAATATTAGAGGAATGACTAGATATATTATTACTATCAACTATAATAATAATTTCTCAGAATGTCTTGTAGATAAAAATAAATTAACTCAAAATTCCAATGAATAGATCAGAACTATGTTCACTTATAAAGTTAACTAAATAATTGTATATTATTTTTTTTGTCTTACTAATAAGATTTTATTTTGTCAGTATTCCATCCATCTATTCATTCATTCAACAAATGATTATTAAGCACTACTTGCTAGATATTGTGGAGAAGGCAATGGCACCCAACTCCAGTACTCTTGCCTGGAAAATCCCATGGATGGAGGAGTCTGGTAGGCTGCAGTCCATGGGGTCACTAAGAGTCAGACACGACTGAGCGACTTCACTTTCACTTTTCACTTTCATGCATTGGAGAAGGAAATGGCAACCCACTCCAGTGTTCTTGCCTGGAGAATCCCAGGGACGGGGGAGCCTGGTGGGCTGCCGTCTATGGGGTCGCACAGAGTCGGACGTGACTGAAGTGACTTAGCAGCAGCAGCAGCTAGGTATTGAGGTTACAATAGTCTTTACTATCAAATAACATAAATTGTAGTTTCTAATTCTATTGACCAATTTAATTTTCTATGTCAGAAAGAACTACAATTGAAATCAGATTTTTTTCAAGGGGATTTACCTGGTGGTCTAGTGGCTAAAACACTATGTTCCCAGCGCTGGGGTCCCAGTTCGATTCCTGGTCAGGGAACTAGATCCCACATGCCAGCAACAAAGAGTTTGCATGCCTCAACTAAAAGTCCTTTGCACAGCCAAATACATAAATAATATATATTTTTTTAAAAGAGGGTTTCCCTGGTGCCTCAGTGGTAAAGGATCTGCCTACCAGTGCAGGAGACACATGTTGAATCCCTCGTCTAGGAAGATCTTACATGCAGTAAAGCAATTAAGCCCATGTGCCACAAATACTGAGCCTGTGCACTAGAGCCCAGAGCTGCAGCTACTGAAGCCCAAATGCTCTAGAGCCTGTGATTTGCAACAAGGGAAGCCACTGCGACGGGAAGCCTGTGCACCACAACTAGAATAGCCCCAGCTCGCTGCAACTAGAGAAAAGCCCACACCGCAACAAAGACCCAGCACAGCCAAAGACAGAGAGCAAATAAATAAAAAGGACTTTGTTCAAGCATTTTATAAACTCCCTAGCATTATTTTTATAAACACTTTTAGAAACTTTTAAAATAATTCATGAATTTGTTTAAAAGTTAAAAGAGCAATAGAATTTTCTAAATATAAGACTATTCTAAATTTTGATTTAAAATATATATTTGATTTTTAACTTCTGGCCGAGAAAATGCTTGTGATTTGTATTGAAAGAGGCAGCAAAATGACTTATACCTTTCAAAGGTAACTACCTTTATGGGAGACTCTATAAGAGAAGAGCTTTCTTTGTGCCTCAGATGGTAAAGAATCTGCCCATAAAACGGGAGACCCAGGTTTGATCCCTGGGCCAGGAAGATCCCCTGGAGAAGGGAATGATAACCCACTCCAGTATTCTTGCCTGGAGAATTCCATGGATAGAGGAACCTGACGGGCTGCAATTCGTAGGGTTGCAAAGGGTCGGACACGACTAAGCAACTAACACTTTCTTTAACCGAAGAAATGATGCTCGGAAAGTCAGGCTCACTATTGCCTGAATCAAGAGGTTTGTTTTATATTAGCACTTAGAAGATAAACACTAGCAGTGACCAAAGATGGTGGCGTTCACTGGGTATTATCTGACTTTGAGTGGGTGGACAGAAAGAAACAAAACTGCTGAGAAGCAGAGGCAAGTAAACATTTGTGCCAGAAATAAACAGGCTTACCATCATAACATCACTCCCACTTTTCTGCTTTGGTAGATAAACAGCCATTCTATTTATTCTTCCCAGGAATACGACATTTGTAGGGTATTATTTTCCTTTAGATTGCTTTCAATAGGATGTGAAAGAGGGTACAGACAAACATACCAGGTATCTAATAACTCTTCAGAAAATTTAATATAGCCCTACCCAACATTCTTCATGGCCAGAGGCTGTCGCTTAACAAAGCTACAGTATTATCAGCATCTCTGTTCTTGTCACTATGCTGTATTCTGCTAATGCTGTGGTGCTTTGCTGGCCCAGGAGAGTGTGCTGAATATTGGGAATGACTCAATGCTCCATATTCATTTTGACAAATGAAATATAGTCCTGAAGGGAAGAGCAGACAATTTTCTGTTCCATCTTCTGGGCCAGCATTGAAAGCATGGTGCACAGAATCCCAACTACATTTCTTTTTTTTTTTTAGAAATGGCACATAAACTGCCAATCTCCCTTCTAAAATTCAAAAGAAATCCAACAATTAAAATGTATCTCTGTTTAGAAAGTATTAGAGCCTAGTTGCTCAGCTCTTTCTACTTCAAAGCTGAACAATGTATTTTGAAACAGCGTTCTCTTTAGAGGAGATTTTTGTAAGCTTGCTTTGATTCTTTGCCTTTGATTCTTTGAATGCTCGGTTGGTTCCTGGTAGGGTTATTTTATTTTGTTTTTAGTAAAGCCTACATTAGGAATTTTTCAGTGTAGGTAAAAAGTTCTAGTTAATTAAATCACATCAATCAATTGCATCCATCTCAATTACTCTTTGAGATGTGATATACTAATAACTGTTCCTTTTAAAAACTACATTAAATGGGTCATGAGTGAAGGCTAAACCACTTGAAACATGACCAAGTGAGGAAAATTTACCACTGGAAGGGGTCTAAAGGATAGAGGAATTTCTCTGGTGGAGAGTATTAAAATATCAAGCTACAGAAGCCTAATTCACATGGGGGTGGGGGTGGTTCTGAATTTCTCATCTGATCTGAATGGAAACACAGGTAATTGTTATCACCCAGGTCTTCACTTTTGCCAAAAGTGAAAGAAAAACCACTTTATCACATGGGAGAAAACCACAGTGTAAGTCAGGAAAAGGAAAAAAGTAGCTGAATAACCATTTTCCATTGTGTAAGTTGTTCTGAGATTCTCTGTTTTTATAATAGACACCACATAACATAAAATGAATGGAAGAGAAATTGCCAAGGATCTCAGAAAATGTAAAAAAAAAAAAAAAGCCACTTGAAAACTTGCCTACTGTATCTCAGGACTGAAAGAACTATAACTATTTTAGGTCCCTTCTGATCCTACTTCCTTCTAGTGAGTCAACAGAATTCAATAATCAAATGCTTCAAAGGAAGGGAGAAGGTCTGACATAATTCACAAGGAAATGACTGGAATTACTGCTAGGGGAAGGCAGAAACTTCAGGTGCATCTTTGTTAAGTCTAGATTTGACTCAAAACCAGAGGAAAGTCATAAAAGCATCAAGCAAAGAAGACAATTGAATGTTTGTCCTTCCTATAGAGACAGTTCAGTTCAGTTACTCAGTTAAGTCTGACTCTTTGTGACCCCATGGACTGCAGTCCACCAGGCTTCCATGTCCATCACCAACTCCAAAACTTGCTCAATCTCATGTCCATTGAGTCGGTGATGCTACCCAACCATCTCATCCTCTGTCGTCCCCTTCTCCTCCCGACTTCAATCTTTTCCAGCATCAGGATCTTCTCAAATAAGTGGTTCTTCACATCAGGTGGCCAAAGTATTGGAGTTTCAGCTTCAGCATCACTCCTTTCAATGAATATTTAGGACTGATTTCCTTTAGGATGGACTTGTTGGATCTCCTTGCAGTCCAAGGGATTCTCAAGAGTCCTCCAATACCACAGTTCAAAAGCATCAATTCTTCGGTGCTCAATTTTCTTTATAGTCCAATTCTCACATCTATACATGACTAATGGAAAAACCATAGCTTTGAGTAGACAGACCTTTGTTGGCAGAGTAGTGTCTCTGCTTCTTAATATACTGTATAGGTTTGTCATATGTCTTCTTCCAAGGAGCAAGCATCTTTTAATTTCATGGCTGTGGTCACCATCTGCAGTGATTTTGGAGCCCACAGAATAGTTAGACACTGTTACCCATGTATCTGCCGTGAAGTGATGGGACCAGATGCCATGATCTTAGTTTTCTGAATGTTGAGTTTTAAGCTAACTTTTTCCCTCTCCTCTTTCACTGTCATTAAGAGGCTCTTCAGTTCTTCNACCAGTCCATCCTAAAGGAGATCAGTCCTGGGTGTTCATTGGAAAGACTGATGCTGAAGCTGAAACTCTAATACTTTGGCCACCTCATGAGAAGAGTTGACTCATTGGAAAAGACTCTGATGCTGGGAGGGATTGGAGCAGGAGGAGAAGGGGACGACAGAGGATGAGAAGGCTGGATGGCATCATTGACTCAATGGACATGAGTTTGAATCGGACATGACTGAGCAATGGAACTGAACTTGAATTTTAGGCACAGTGTCCTAGAAGAAATGGATTTGTGCTCATATACGCAGACTTACATGTCCTGAACTATTCATTTAAGGCAAATTATAGTGGTGATGATGGTATAAGCGTGTTGGAATCAATAGATTGATGTCATTTTTCCTTTTCCTATGAATTCTCTCAAGATTTCTTTGAAATAAATGAATGCAGCTCTGCCTATTTTACAGATGGAAAAATAGGGCTCCGTGTACATCATGGATTCTCTCCACATGAAGAACAAAGAAATGAGAACCAAGTAGTCACACTTCCAAGTCTCTGTCTTAGAAGATATAGGATGCTTCTTGGTAGGGCAAAAAAAAGCAACACCATCAATTTCTTTTTGCTGAAACTTTCAATCTGAGAGTCAAACAGGACTTCACAAGGAAAAATCCTTGTCTGTTTTACACAATATATTCATTACAAAGGTCATGGTAGAGTCAGTCAGCAGGGGATGAGATTAAGATTTAGGGGTTAATCCCAGTGAATGGTCTCTCCTAAAATGTTATTTTGTTCTTAGTGACAATTAACTTTGCAGAGCACTTGAATCAAAGAGCAAGCAAGGTCAGCTTGCAATTGGTGCTTTCTCCTCCATTAAATGACACATATGCCTTTATTTTTAAATTATGCATAGGAGTTAGCAGGCTCCTGAATGCATTCCAAAATACATCACAGACCAGGTGTTAAAGCACATTGCTATTAAGCTCAAAACAAGCTGAAATTCATAGTAATAAAATTGGAGACTTTCCTACAGATGTGTAATACACAGTGTCATTTTTTATTTTCTAATATTACACAGACAAAAGGAACCATCCTCTTGTGAGTGACAGCTGGCGGGAATAACAAATAAGAATAAATGTTTAAAAAGTAAATATAACAATTTCCATAAGCATAGGGGGTGTGAAGCCTGTAACGTCAGGGAAAGGTGTTGAAGGCGGACCTTTGAGGAAGCAGGAAGCTGAGAAAACACCTCTTCTTGGTATAACTACTGTCTATCATGTATACCTCTGCTGTAGTCATATTTCTAGAAGAAACTCTTTAAAGTTGGACTAGGTCATCTCACCTGCAAAGTTTTGCTTTTAGTACAAGAGGGCAAGAGTGGATGCCTTTAGAAAAGGCAGAGGAACCAGAGATCAAATTGCCAACATCCACTGGATCATCAAAAAAGCAAGAGAGTTCCAGAAAAACATCTATTTCTGCTTAATTGACTATGCCAAAGCCTTTGACTGTGTGGATCACAATAAACTGTGGAAAATTCTGAAAGAGATGGGAATACGAGACCACCTGATTGCCTCTTGAGAAACCTATATGCAGGTCAGGAAGCAACAGTTAGAACTGGACATGGAACAACAGACTGGTTCCAAATAGGAAAAGGAGTATGTCAAGGCTATATATTGTCACCCTGCTTATTTAACTTATATGCAGAGTACATCATGAGAAACTCTGGGCTGTAAGAAGCACAAGCTGGAAACAAGATTGCTGGGAGAAATATCAATGACTCAATGGACGTGAGTGTGAGCAAACTCTGGGAGGCAGTGAAGGACAGGGAAGCCTGGCACGCTGCAGTTCATGGGGTCACAAAGAGTTGGGTAGGACTTAGCAACTGAACAACAGAATTTTGGGCCCCACCTTGGAAGGTTCTATTTCAGTAGAACTGGAACTGGGGCAAGAAATCTTGGCTTATATCAAATATCTAGTAAACTGTAGTCATTTGTCTTTTCTCATATGCTCTCCAATGGATTCTTTTCTCCATCCCCTTAATGTTCTGAATCAGGAATTAAATATTGGGAAGAAGACTGAGGGAGTCAGAGAGCATGGAATAGCAAGAACAGCAAGGAGGATGTAAGCATCAGCTAGAACACAGGGAAAACCTGGCTGAGAATCAGCTTTTACCATTGCCTATCAGTCTCCACTCCTTAAGTTGGAATCTCCCTGGTCCCTCATGTATACACACAGTAGCTCAAAGCTGGGTACCATTTCCTGTCTTGGCAGCTATGAGAGAGACTCTCTGAGTGGCATCATTTCTCTGCTTCTGCATATGTCTGTCCCGGTCCTGATCTCACCATGGTTGCACATGGTGATATATTTGTCTTTACGGGAATAAGAAGGAAAGAAAGACTTTGAGAAACAAAGACATAAAATCAGTAGGCATTAAAGTTTCCTTGCCAAGTTGCCTGACTTCTATTTGGCCCTGGTCTCAGAACTCCATAAAGGTTGTCAATAATTCTGGCCACATTGTCTTCAAAAGAGTTTCTTTAAAGGTATGATAGATTTTTATTTAAAAAATTGTAAAGTATGTGTGTGTAATTACAAATGTATGGAAAAATAAAATGAAACTGTTAAAATGTAGGTCCTAAATTTTGTATGTAATTCATGATGCTTATCACTGATGGAGTCTGCCACAGTAAGAGTCTCAGATTCACTGCTGATGGAAATAACAAATAAAAGTAATCGGATGTTGTCCTATCATCAGCCCTCTGCATTCCATCCACCTTTCAGATATTTTAGTAGCTTCTGACAATGGAATGTTACCCACATTCAAGTGCATTCATTTAGATTCTTATATTCTTCCTTCTATTTATGGCTTCCTATCTTAAGATTCCATTCCAGGATAGAGTACTATGTCTTACTCAAGCTACTGACTTCAAAATATCTTTCATATATTTCTCAAACTCCAGAAGGGAAAGAGTTTTTTAGAGAGTATATATGAGAATTATAATTAATGACTGAGTTCTCATTTTCTCCATGGCGACATACTGAATTTAGGTAATTTAAAAGATTAAAAAAAAAAAAAAAAAAGGTTGGTTGTACTAGATGACTTTTAGCTCCTCATTACCCAATAATCCCAGACCTGTAGGTTTAAGGAAGATAGGAATCCATAGCCCCAAATTCTGATCTTCCCACAAGCTCAACTTCAGTTCAATGTTGAGCTTCCCACAAGCTCAACTTCACCTCAATTTAAATATGTGTCCAGGGATTAGGGAATAGATAATGGGATTTCACAGCCAGTCTCTCATCTGTAAGCCAAGGACTATGTTGGGTAGAAATGTCTGCACATAGTCAGCTTAGCCCTTATCTTCTTATAACTCCATCTCTAGGAAAATAGGGACTTCTAATTAGTATATACTTCTGATATATGACTTTAGGCTACTATCCTACCTTGCAATCTCAGTCACAGTTGTTTTTCAAATATGACCCTTACCCTCTTGTAACTCCTCCAAGTTAATTTCTCTCAAATGAACCACATATTCCCCTCACTACTGTATCAGTGCCTGGCACACAGTCAAGTGCTTAATAATTATTAAGTTGCTATTTAAAAGAAGAGAAATGTTGCAGTGTGAGAAATGAATCATTCAGTCCTCAAATGCTTCTTAAGTGCTTATCATGTCCCCAAATATTTCTGCTTTCATGGAATCTAGGCTTTGGATAAGGGAGTTAGAGTGGAGGGAAAAGACATAGGTAACTAAATAAATAAGCAAATTAGACAAGTTTACAAAGTTCTAAAGGATAGAAAGAAAGTGAATTTTGATGCTGTGATAGTGAGTGGAGAAATGCAGAGTGGTCAAAGACATCCTCTCAACTCTAAGATGATTTGAGAAAGATGAGTTCAAGCCAAGGGGCAGACATTTATGAAGATTTCCAAGGATAAATGGGTGATATTGGGTCCAAACAAGGAAAGACATAGCCTGTAGCCTCTTAGAGCCTGGGGCTTACTCTGAGCCTCCCCGTATAAGAACTATCTGGATTCCTTTTTGCACATGGCTGTATCAAACAGGTCTTTCCTTGTTGATTGACTTCCTCAATTTCTGCTCTATTCTTGTAAAACATTTTTTTAAATAGCTTCAGATGAAGATCAATCTGATTTTTTCTGTGTCTGGAAGTGGGAAGAGGGCATTTCTTACAAGTCAAGGTGGATGGCCATCATGCTGGACATTTTTATAGAGCTTGTTCTTTTTCTGCTCCTATGAACAAGTCTGAAAATCATCATTCTAGATGTGCTAGTAGCCAAAGTTGAATGCAAATGATAGGATGTTTTTTCATGACTGTATTCATTCACTCACTCACTCATTTATTCACGCATATCTTTACCAGGCATTGGTTCAGTGTCTCAAACTCAATTCTGGGCACTGGGAATACAGAGAATACTTCCCTTTCAGAGGTGCACACACAAGTCTAGGGATACATGGATAAGTCCAAACAGTAATGTGATGTGTGCTCTGACAGATTTGTAGGGGTTGGTGCAGAAACACAGAAGTGTAAGTGCTGAATTCAGTGTGGGAGGTTATGGCAGGTTCCCCAAGGAGGTGATGCTTTCAGTTCAGTCGCTCAGTCATGTCCGACTCTTTGCGACCCCATGAATCGCAGCACACCAGGCCTCCCTGTCCATCACCAACTCCCGGAGTTCACTCAGACTCACATCCTTCGAGTCAGTGATGCCGCCCAGCCATCTCATCCTCAGTCGTCCCCTTCTCCTCCTGCCTCCAATCCCTCCCAGCATCAGAGTCTTTTCCAATGAGTCAACTCTTCGCATGAGGTGGCCAAAGTACTGCAGTTTCAGCTTTCACATCATTCCTTCCAAAGAAATCCCAGGGCTGATCTCCTTCAGAATGGACTGGTTGGATCTCCTTGCAGTCCAAGGGACTCTCAACAGTCTTCTCCAACACCACAGTTCAAAAGCATCAGTTCCTCGACACTTAGCTTTCTTCATAGTCCAACTCTCACATCCTGCTTTACCTGACTCTCAAAGGCTGAATAGAAGTATGTTAGGTTGGGGGCAAAGATGTGGGAGAGGATGGGTGTTCTCTAGTAAGAGGGTGTTGTTTAGATACACAGGTGTGACATGCATAGTGTGTTCAGGGAACCAGAAGCCTGTCAAGAAGCAGTAAGAAAATGGGGAGGGAGGGACAGATAAGGAGTTTGGGATTAGCAAAAGAAACTATTATATATAGAATGGTTAAACAATAAGATCCTACTGCATAGCACAGGGGAGTATATTCAGTATTCTCTAATAAGCTAAAATGGAAAAGAATATGAAAAAGGAAATATGAAAAAATTTCAAATTTTGGTGCTGGAGAAGACTCTTGATAGTCCCTTGGACAGCAAGGAGATCAAACCAGTCAATCCTAAAGGAAATCAACACTGAATATTCATTAGAAGGGTTGATACAGAAGCTGAACTCCAATACTTTGGCCACCTGATGCAATGAGCCAACTCATTGGAAAAGACCCTGATCCTGGGAAAGATTGAGTGTAGGGGAAGGGGTCAATAGAGGACAAGATGATTGGATGCCATCATTGACTCCATGGACATGAATTTGAGCAAACTCCAGGAGATAGTGAAGGTCAGGGAAGACTGGCATGCTGAAGTCCATGGGGTCACAGAGGGTCGGACACAATTGAGCAACTGAACAACAACATATATAACTGAATCACTTTGCTGGACAGCAGGAATTAACACAATATTGTAAATCAACTATACTTTAATAATTTTTTTCAATTTTTTGAAAAAAAAATGAATTAGGAGGGGGATGATTTGATAAAGATGATGTCCAGCCAAGGCGCAGAAATTTAGGAAGATTTTCAAGGATAAATGGGTGACATTGTGTCCAAACATGGAAAGACATAGTCCATACACTCTTAGAGCCTGGGGCTTACTCTGAGCTTGCCCGCAGAACTGTCTGGATTCCCTTTTGCATGTGGCTGTATCAAATAGGTCACCTCAAATGGTACTTTTCTGCAGTCATCAATTTTTTACCCCTTTGCTCTAATAGTTTATTTATATATTTTTTAAAGACAGTCGTTTCACTGTGCTTCTGCCTTGTCTGGTTGTGACAGCTGTCTCTTTTCCCTGGGGTGCTCACCAGAAGCCTTAGCTCTTGTTTGCTGTCCCAGGAGACAGAGGTGCCTCCAGTGTACCAGAGAAAACGGAGGCGCTAAACAACCACCACCTTATGCTCTTGACTGTGCAAAGTGGTTAACATTCTTAGAATGGAGATGAGGGAGGGTTGGGCCACCTTGCTTAAGGTCACACCACTAGGAAATGGCATGGTTATCATTCAACTCCAAACCTGGTGTTCGCCCTATTGCACTGGAGCGGAGCTGGTTGCAAATCAGGCTGGCAGTCCACTGAGCCTGTGGTTTTGGCTGGTGTGAAGACGTTGAAGGAAGGTTTGTATTAAGATGCTCTGTGATTTTGGCACAAGAGCTGTGGAAGCATATGGGCCCCTGGAGAGGTTAGCAATATGAGCAAGAAATAGCAGGATGAGATTCAACTGGAAAAATGCTAACGAATACATCTGGAGACAAACAAGCGGAAACACACACGGTTAATGGGAAGCAGAGCAGCAGGGACCACGAGGGCTTGGAGAAAGTGGACACTTCATCATAAAGACATTGCCAAGAGGAGATGGGAGCAGACGTGCAGGAATCACTTGGGCTGTGAACAAAAAAGACTTAATCTAACCTAGGTAAAAGAGAGAGAAAAAAAAATAAGCCTTCTGCCTGTCTGATGTTTTGGATCTGCAATGCCATTTTCACTTTGGGTCTCTGTATTTTAAACAGAGCTCTACTAATGCTGGGGAAATCAGAGAGAGAGAATCATACATATAATTTAATACCAGAGGGGATGAACTCAAGAGGAACAAACAAACAAGAAAATAAGATCTTCTTGCATCTCTACAATTCTGAAAAAAAAGTGACTGTAAAAATAGCTAAAATTAGAATGTTCAAGTATGAAGGTTAACATGGCTCTTATCAGTACAACTTTGGGCCTTGTGTATCCTCCATTATTTGATCTTCTGCAAAAGATAACTGGGAAACTGTCTCCTACAATGTAGGCACTCCATGCTTGAAGTCCAGCATTGACCCTATGGAAGCTGATTTCACACCAGACTCATTAGAGGACAGGCTCTCAGGACCTCAGAAGGCAGCCTGTTGCCTTCCCAATCATCTCTTAAACATATTTAATGATTACTCACAAATGATGTCCATGGATGCAGCGTCGTCTCTAGATGTGATTCAATAAACCTTGGTTCCTAAGCTACACCCATGTGGCAGGGAATGACACCACTACCCAGATTTTACTCTGTTTTTTTCTCCTTCTGTCAAATAACACTGGGTAGATTGGAAATGACCTCAGTGTGCTGTCTCAGTAATTCCTCAACCAAATGTTGCTTTTCAATAACCATCCATCTTAGAAACTATCTTTCCCATTATCTTTATCATAAGTGCTTGAAACAGATGGCACTTTATACCTTAAATTAATGTCCACGTCATTTCAACCACTACTGCCCTGTGATTTTGGACTCTAATCCTGAGAGGGGAAAAAAGGAAAGCAAGAACATTCACATTATGAAGTGTGAAAAAAATACCTTTAATTTTGTAGGGGGAACAGAAGGTACCAGTGATTTTTGTGTGTCATGTTATGGGCCTCTAAGAAATAAAGGGTCATGTTCTTGGTGAATATTCCCCATATAAGCCCTATGTTGTCAATTCAGTCTTGTCTGACTCTTTGTGACCCTATAGACTATAGCCCACCAGTGTCCTCTGTCCATGGGATTCTCCAGGCAAGAATACTGGAGTGGGTTGCCATTTCCTCCTCCAGGGGATCTTCCTGACCCAGGGATCAAATCATCTCTTATGTCTCCTGCATTAGCAGGAGGGTTCTTTACCATTAGCACCACCACCCTATGAGTGAAGTGAAGTGAGGTCGCTCAGTCGTGTCTGACTCTTTGTGACCCCATGGACTGTGGCCCACCAGGATCCTCGGTCCATGGGATTTTCCAGGCACGAATAATGGAGTGGGTTGCCATTCCCTTCTCCAGTCTATGAGTACTGTGCTATTATAAATTACAAGTCTCCGGAATGGAAATCTGATACACATATGTACCCTAGAGGTGACAAGATAAGCATTGAGCTGCCATCCTATCATAAGCTTTAGTGTCTCCACACTGTTTTCCACAGTGGCTGTACTAGTTTACATTCCCGCCAACAGTGTAAGAGGGTTCCCCTTTCTCCACACCCCCTCCAGCATTTATTGCTTGCAGACTTTTGGATCGCAGCCATTCTGACTGGTGTGAAATGGTACCTCATTGTGGTTTTGATTTGCATTTCTCTGATGATGAGTGATGTTTAGCATCTTTTCATGTGTTTGTTAGCCATCCGTATGTCTTCTTTGGAGAAATGTCTATTGAGTTCTTTGGCCCATTTTTTGATCGGGTCGTTTATTTTTCTGGAGTTGAGCT